>RJWJ010033666.1:0-17740 GCA_004363605.1 Indri indri | reverse complement strand
AACACAACATTGAAAGAGAAAAACAAAGTCAGAGGACTGACACTGCCCAACTTCAAGACTTACTATAAAGCTATGGTAATCAAGACAATGTAGTCATTGGTGAGAAACAGACAAATAGATCAATTGACACAGAATAGAGAGCCCAGAAATAGACCCACATAAATTTAGCAAGTGATCTTTGACAAAGGAGTAAAGGCAACAGATGAGAGAAAAAGATAGTCTTTTCAAGAAATGGCGCTGAGACAACTAGACATCCACATGCAAAAAACAAAAGAAGAAGAATAATCATGTAGACACAGGCTTTAAGCCTTTCACGAAAATTGGTGAAAAATGGGTCATAGACCTAAATGTAAAATATAAACCTATAAAATTCTTAAAAAATAGCATAGGAAGAAATCTAGAATACCTTGGTTATGGTAATGACTTCTTTGATATGATACCAAAGGCCTGGTCCATGAAATAACTGACAAAATAGACTTTGTTATAATTAAAACATTCTGCTCTCTGTCAAGAGAATGAGAAGACAAGCCACAGACTAGGAGAAAATATTTTCAAAACACATGTCTGATAAAGGCCTATTATCCAAAATATACGAATTTTTTTTTTAATCTACAATAAGAAAACAAACAGCCTAATGAGAAAGTGGGCAAAAAATCCTAACAGACACCTCACCAAAGAATATATACAGATGGTAAATAAACACATGAAAAATATTAAATGTTACATATCATCAGAGAGTTGCAAATTAAACAACAATGAGATACCACTATGCACCTATTAGAAGGGCTAAAATCCCAAACACTAACAATACCAAACACTGGTGAGGATGTAGAGCATTAGGAACTCATTTATTGCTGGTGGGAATGCAAAATGGTGCAGTCACTTTGGAAGACAGTTTGGCAATGACTCATAAAACTAAATATACTCTTACCATATGATCCAGCAATCCAAAGAAGTTGAAAACCTATGTCCACACAAAAACCAGGACAAGATGTTTACAGGAGTTTTATCCCTAATTTTCAAAATGTGGAAGCAACCAAGATATCCTTCAGTGGATAAAGGAATAAATAAACTATGGTGGATCCAGACAATGGAATATTATTCAGCACTAAAAAAAAAGAGCTATCAAGACATGAAAAGACATGGGAGAAACTGGAATGCACATTACTAAGCGAAAGAAGCTAATCTGAAAAGGTTACATACTATATTTTTCTAACTAGATGACAGTCCGTAAAAGGCAAAACTATGGAGACAGTAAAAGGATCAGTGATTGTCAGAGGTTGGGGGAAGGATGGAAGAATAGAGGAGATATAGAAGATTTCTAAGGCAGTAAAACTATTTTCTGTGATTCTGTAATGGTAGAACACACAATACCAGGAGTGAACCCTAACATAAACTATGGTTTTGAGTGATAATGATGTGTCAATGTAGGTTTATGGACTGTAACAAATGTACCACTCTTGTAGGAGATGTTGATAGCTGGAAAAGGCTGTGCATGTTTCAGGGCAGGGAGTATACATGGGAACTATTTGTATTTTCTGCTCAATTTTGCTGTGATTCCAAAACTGCTCTTAAAAATAAAGTCTATTAAAAAAAAATGGGTTACACCCAGTGCAGATATAGTTCGCTTAACTGAGATTTGTAGCAAGAGGAAGAGAGTATGACCTATCCACTCCACATCTTTTCAACACCTTGAGATATCTTTTCTGCCTCCACACTACCAACCCTTCCTTCTCAAGGGTTCTTAGGCCAAACATCCTTTCAAAAGTATTGGGAGCACAACCAATGATCTGAAATTTTCTCTTTCTGCGGAAGGGTGTGTGAAAATGAAACTTAACAAGTTTTAACTCTATGTGTAATTTCTCACGGAATTATAGGTAGTGTAGAATAGTTAGCACAATGTTAGACTTCTGATATATTTTGGACTGAACATAATTTTGAGTTATTGTTCAGAAATATAATGGAAAAAGCATAGTAATTTCTCCCCATGACTTATCATATTACATATTAAAAATCCTTATGAATATAATTTGTGTATAATGTATCTTTGACCTAAGAAGAATCCATTAAGAATTATTTTTAAAAATTGAGTCTCGATTTTCTCACATATAAAAGTGGAGTGAATTAAAATTTTCTCATGAGATCTAAATAAAAAATAAACAATATACATAAAAGCAATAAGTGTAAGAGTAATGTTTACTAGCATGTATGCATTTTATTTTGAAGAAGTATTTCAATATATTGTTTAAAACCTAAGTATTTATGCTTTAAACAAGAGCACTCTTGGTTAAGGTTCTTATTCATGTTAATTTTTGAGTCCTTATACATTATTATATTATTTTACTCACACTATTTATTCAACTGACATCTTTTACTACCCTTCCTCTTCTCCCTTCACTTCATTCCCCTACTTAATAAAAAATTGCTGCAGTAGCTAAGCTCTTTTTATATTATTCACATAATTTGAATGTTCCTATGAATGCATTTTCCAATTTGTATCACATGTCAATGATCAAGGACAAAAGCATTCAGCTCTGTTAAGTATATTTCATGTGCTTACATCTTTAGATTTACCTTATATTAATTATTTTTTTAAAACTACAGACACCAGCACTGTTAATTACCCATTAGTTAAATTAAAAAATAAAAAAACAAATCAATGGCTTCATATAAATACGTGTAAGTTATAACAATGAATCTTTGAAAAATATGCATAAGTTTTTGATTATCGTAGCCAAGACACTTTTCCTATATTTTTTGGATGTGTTAAAAATCACATTACATATTTCATTTTATACACTAGTTTTTTTTAAATTACATTTATCACAAAAATACAACTTGAAATTTTGAAAATAGATAATTTTTATGATTTTAATCATCATATAAACTTTCATGACTTTTAATAAGCAACTCTTCAAACCATTAGCATATATAAATCTCAGTTTCATACAGAAGATCTTCCCTTTGGTTTGCTACTAGAGTTGTAAGCTAAATTAGACATTCTAAATATCCATAAGCTACATTATTTTTATCAGATTCCTAATTTTTAAAATTTCAAACTGCATAGTTGTTACAGGTGATTACAAATACAGAATCCTGACATTATTCAATTTAGCAATATTTAAAAATATATATGTGGCTCTCATTCTGTTTGTCTTGGACAGCTGCTCTAGGAGAAAAAAGCACAAAACTTCAGAGCAACTATAACTTTATCAGTACTATAGTAATGGCTCATCCAATGACTTTAATAAAATTTGATAAATTCATTCAAACAAAATGTTTATTTTAGCTTGCATGACATCATTTGACTAGCTTCTTTTTTCAATGAGTGGAATTTTCTTTGAATGCTAGTGTTGACACAAGTCAGAAAGCACCACTGTGAACCTGTCAGAATTTTAATTCAAGAACAGCATGCATGAGTGTCATATGCAATAATAATTTTTGGAATTTTCAGCCTTGTCTACACCAATAAATAATAATCATTAAATGCAAAAGACTGAAACATTTATCAAAATTAGCACAGCTGGTAATTTCCATTTCATCAAAATTTACACACGTTTTTCATTTGTAAATTTTCTTAAGCTATCTGAGATTCATGAAACCTTTCAAAATTCAGAGATGGATATCATGAACTCAGTGAAATATTTTGCAGCATTTTGTGGATTTACTCATTCTTTTCTGGAGAGAGGAATCAATGACTTCGTCACTTTCCTAAAGGCCTCAATGATACAAAAGTTTAATTTCCAACTTTGGAGCCACTTTAATTTCTGTCCAGTTCTGTGGCTTCTTTTTGGTTGATGTAAAGACTATACATAAATTCTTCAATTTAGTCTATGCTAATAAATTTTTTGAGTTTCCGATTTTTAAGAAATTGACAAGGTTGAGGAACAGTAAATCCTCTTGTTTGGGGAGGTGGGACTGCTTTTTGATCTACAAATTAAAATAAAGCTCACAATAGCAATTAAATGTCAATAGTACAAGTGAGAACTTTGTTCCCTTTTTTTTCTCCCTTCACTTCCATTTCTCAGACTACAGGTAAGTAACTGTAGAGAAAAAAGCAAGGATAGAAGATGCCAGAAGCCAATCCCTTCCTGTAATAGCTGGAGTTGGGATGGCAGATATATTTAAAATTAATTTCAAAGCTTTTATTGTTTTAACGGGGCCAGAACTCAACTTTTGAAATGAGATGATGTTTTATTATATAATGTGAGAACACGAGATATGGTTAGAAAAATTCTGATGCCATGTGAGTTTTCATCCAGAGCAGTGAAGAAAATTTTTACTGAATATAAAGAGACAAGAAAGACAAAACAAAGTTGTTTTGTGATTTCATCTATGAGTGATGCTAGTTTAACCTAATGGTTGTATTAATTTATAAAATGGGAACACTCTCAGTGTCTGACTTGGAATCATAACATAATTTACATAGTACATATTTTACGTGTCACACATTATAGATCTTTGTTTTTTCATGTGTTAGGACAATTCAGAAGCAATTTTTTAAACTGTAAAATTTTGATATCGAAATATACGTATGTGTAGTATATTACCTAGAAAGAGTCCCATGCACTTTTACAATACACTATAAGGTATTGAAGATAATTTTGAAACTTAGTTGTAATGGGAAGCTATAAACTTTCACTTCTTTGAATAATTTACATCAATCTTTCTACTACCTGGAAAATCTTATTTCCTAACACTGAGCCCAATTACCATGGACTCTGTCAAATCCTCTTCCCCAGCCCCAAAAGAGGATTAATTGCTTCCTCATTTTGTGTTTCCCTTGCTCCTTTTAAATAATGCCTGCATTTTGGAATATCACAGTGTAGTCGGTTGTTTTTCCTGTTAGATTAAGCTACTTGAGAACAGAATTAATTTTCTCTTTATTTTTGTATTCTCAGTGCTTTATATATGTTAGATATCTATTAGCAGAATGATGAATATTAATTCTGTTGAAAAAATCAATATATAATTCAGGGTTCTTATAGTCACGAAAATGTTTATATTACTATTGTGAATATTGTGTTTATTTAAATTTACTAAGCTTCTTTTCGGTACTTATTTTTTGCATTGTTAGCATTGTTTTATCACATGACTATTATATCCATGGCTTGTGTTTAAAAACCATCAATAATGATTTCTTTGCCTTCTGCCTTCAAGGAGTTAAACTTGTATAAACTGGGCAAACCATCATAAAATGTATATTAAAAATTACAAACCATTTGAGTGACTTATTGCTATTACATATATTATAATATAAATACAATGTAACTATACTTTCTGAAGCTGAGTAATGGGAATTTTAAAATAATTGTCAGTCATAGTATGAAAAATGAGAACAGACTTCACTTGCAAAAGTAAAACAGCCATAAATCTGCTTAATGGTTTGTAATACAGCCAATATTTTAAAGAAAGCATGATAGTGGTTTAATACATGCAAACTGAATTTTAAATTTTATACATAAAATATAAGTCACTAGAAAAGAAATTCATATTTCAAATACAGAGTAAAATGTAGTCCAGTCATGTTGTGCATAACGACGTTTTAGTCAATGATGGACGGCGTATATAATTGTGGTCCCATAAGATAATAATAAAGCTTAAAATTTCCTATCAGCTACAACCACCACAGCTGTCTTATTGTCATAGCACAACACATCACTCACTTGTCTGTGCTGATGCTGGTGTAAACAAACCTACTATGCTGCCAGCCATATAAAATGTACAGCAATGTCCTAGGCTTGCATATTCACTCCCACTCATGCACTGACTCAACCAGAGCACCTTGCAATCCTGAAAACTCCATTCATGGTAAGTGTCCTTACAGGTGTACCATTTTTATCTTTTATACCATATCTTTATTGTAGAAAATAAACATTCTATGTTAAGATATATTTAGATACACAAATACTTACCATTGCATTATAATTGTCTGCAGTATTCAGTAGAGTAACCTGCTGTACAGGTTTGTAGCCTTGGAGGACTAGTTTTTTGATAAGCACCTGAATTCAGTTTGTTAGGATTTCATTGAGAATTTTTGCATCTATATCCATGAGGGATATTGGTCTGTAGTTTCTTTTTTTGTTGTGTCCTCTCTTGGTTTTGGTATCAGGGCGATGTCGGCTTCATAAAACAGGTTAAACATTATACAAAGCATATTCTTATGACACAATAGAATGAAATAGGAAAAATAATAGAAATTTGGGAAACACAAACATATTTATATTAACACACTCCTATTAACCAATGAGTCAAAGGAGAAGCTACAAGGGAAGTTAAAAACCATTATGAGATGAATGAAAATGAAGACACAGAACACCAAAACTTATGGAATGTAGCTAAAACAATGCTGAGAGGGAAGTTCAGATCTGCAAACATCTAGATTGTAAAAGAAAAACGATTTCAAATCAATAACCTAACATTCCACCTTAAAACATAAAAAAGACAAAATTACACCCACAGTAAGGAGAGAGTAAATAATAGAGATTAGAGTGAGTAAATTAATACATAAGTACGTAAAATAGAGAATAGAAAATAATAGATAAGATCATTAAAACCAAAGTTAGTTCTTTGAAAAGATCAAGAAAATTGACAAATATTTAACTAGACTGACCAATAAAAAAGGAGAGGATTAAAATAACAAAAATCAGAAATGTAAGAAGGGACATTATTACCCACCTTACAGAAAAATATAGGATTATAAGAGAATATTATGAACAATTGCATGCCAACAAATTAGATAACCCAAATAAAATGGAGAAATTTATCGGTGCACATTTATTTGGTATAAACTACAAAATCCAATTAAAGAAGATATTGAAAATCTGAATAGAACAATAACAAAGAAATTGTGTGTTAGCGATTAAAAAAAAAAAAAAAAAAAAACTTACATCAAAGAAAAGCCCAGAACCAGATGGCTTCATTGGTGAATTCTACAAATGTTTAAAGTAGAATTAACAAAACTCTTTCCAAAAGTTGTAGAGGAAGTAATCTTTCCTCACACTATAAAAACAGTATGACCTTGATACCAAAGTCAAAGACAGCACAGAAAAGCAAAGTACAAGACTAAAAAGAAAACACAGGTGTAAATCATCATGACATTGTATTAGGCAATGGTTTCTTAGGTCTGCTACCAAAAGCACAAGCAACAAAATAAAAGGTAGATAAATTGAACTTAACCAAAATTAAAACTTCTGTGCTGAAAAAGACACTACCAAGGAAGTAAAAAGTTAACTCACAGAATGGAAAAAAATATTTGCAAATCATATTACATAAAAAGGGACTTGTACCTAGACTTTGTACAGTTTAATAAATCTTACATAGGCAATACATTATTTACAATAGCCAAAACATGGAGACAAACTAAGTATCTGTTGACAGATGAATGAATGAAGCAAATGTAGTGTATACAAAAGGAATACTATTAAACTATAACAAAGAAGGAAATCCTGCCATCTGCAACAACATGGATGAACTTGAGGGTATTATGCTAAGTGAAATAATTAAGAAAGAGCAAGACAATCTGATGATCTCACTTATATGTGCAATCTAAAGAAGTCAAATTCACAGAAACAGAGAGTGGAATGGTGGTAGCCAGGGGCTGGAAGGTGGTGGGGCAATGGGAAGATGTTAGTCAAAGGATACAAACTTTCCTTTATAATACGATAAGTTCTGGGGAATCTAATGTGTTTAATACATCTTGTGATTAGTTAATAATACTGTATTGTATACTTGAAATTTGCTGAGAGTAGATCGTAAATGTCCTCACCACATTAGGAAAAAAAAGGTAACTGTGAGGTGATGGACGTATTAACTAACTTAATTGTGGTATTCATTTCATAATATGTACATACAGCAAAGCATCATGTTGCACACCTTAAATATATACAATTTAATTTGTCAATTATATCTCAATAAGACTTGGGGGGAAAAGTACATATTTTCCTGCGATCATTGCTTGACATCATTATTTTTCCATCACATTGTCTTTCCATTTTTCTTTTTAATTTGAATAATTTGCCAGTCAGATAAAAGATTTATTTGTGTTTCTTTTCCAACAATGATAACTTTGTCTTTAAACACTTCTTTATGCTGACATTGCATCTGAATCATAGACTGGTGTAGCATGAAATTCCCAGGTCATAGTATTTTTACCTCAAAATTTTGTAGGGAAAGATTCTCTTTCTTTTCCACACAAGTGAAGATTGATTTTTTTCATCTCCCCAATTTCAATTAACCTTTGCACATGGATGTTACAGGCTCTGCTTGCTTATGAGTATGAGAATGAGAATTTTTTTAAATAAATTTACTTAAGTAACACAGAACTGCTGTGAGCAAGTTGAATGATTCAAGCAATAAAAATACACTAATATTTATAACTCGACTTAAATGCTAATGCAACTAAAACTGATTTGTAAATACAGATATCCACAAAAATGTTATAAGATGTCTAACATTATTATCTTCATTGTTAAGAGTAATGAAAAGGCATAGAAAGGATCTCTTGCCTCAGATCTCATATGGATACATAATGAGAGAAACAGGACTTAGAAGCAGATTCTCTGAACCCAAGTTCACTCCAGTACATGGTGTAGGGACAACATTTATTTTAACATGATAGAATAGTTTGAACATTTTGAACAAAACATTAATCAGGAATTTTTATTGGTTTTACCATAGAAGTTTCCTAGGTGTGTTATCCACTTAGGCATAAAACTTCTCGTGGTGATTAGTACAGGGTGATAGAATGTGGCTATAAATGACTATATATACTGATTCCCCAATGACGTTTACTCTGTCCAGTTGTGAACACTTCTAGAATAAATTTTATGATCCTGAGGCTAGGATTAGGGTCAGGGTTAGGGTTAAGGTTAGGATCATCCCCTATAGATGGTGTCCTGAATGTTCATGAATAAATTCACTATGTTACAGTTGTCTTTATTGATATAGGATATATAACTTCCATTAAAACAAAACAGGACTTGCTCGTTTCAATGAAAATTGTACAAAATCTGGAAAAGAGAAGATTAGCATAATTCCTGATCAAGGATGACTTGAAAACTTGTGAAACCCTCCATTCTTTTAAAAAGGAAGGCTGCCTTTAAACTCCTGATATAAATTGAATACTATGTAAACCTGTAAACATGGGTTAAGTCTTCTAAGTAAAGTTAGTAAAATAGAAAGTTGAGCACACAGAGAAGTTAATACCTTGGGGTGTTATAGAAGAGTGGAAATAAAGAAATTAAAGGTGTAACTTAAAAAAAAATAAAATAAAAATAGTTTAAAAAAATCACATCAAGAGGAATTCACACATAGAGTGCACACATGAGAATTTTAACATTGTCCAAAATATTATATGGAACATGGTTTCCAAAAAAGTGCCATTAGTATTTTTGTTGTAAATTACAGAGTGAGGAGTTTTTGCCTTTAAACTATCATTTTTAAATAGTAATATAGATAATTGTTTAGTTATTCATTTTGCTAACATTTATTTACCAAGAAAGCATTCTGCGGAGTGCAAAGGTATGTGACAAGTAATATTGTCTGGTTAGTTGTATATTTTAGTAGGAGAAAGTATTCCTAAACAACTTTGCCACAGAGCAGGCTGTTGTAACTGCTGTACAAGATGTATTAAGTGCTGTGGGAATACAAAGAAGGAAGAGGTGACTCCTTGTTGGTGTGATCAAAGAAGCCATCATAGAAAAGGTCACGTTTGAGAGAAGTCTAGAAAGATAATAGGATTTCAACACTCACAGTTCTGAGGGGGGGGGAAGGCCTCAGAAGGATACAGAATACATTGAACAAAGGCTTTAAAGCAGAAATGTATCCAAAGAATGATAAAGAGATCTGTTTGAGTGTACAGTGCAGGGCTGGAAGGATTTTAATGAGAGACTAAGTAAAAATGTTATATCAAAGCTAGAGTTACAGAATGTTTGGATGCCAGAGTTAGGAATTCTTTATGAATTTGATAGAAGATTAATTTTAACTTGACTTGAGCAGATATATAAAGTCACTAGAACTAGATTATTTTATCTAGAAGCTGTAATAGGTGTCAAATACTTGAAGAGTGAGATTTAGGAGCTTCATGGATTATATTATCGTGTATTAACTAAAGTCTGTCTCACAGTAGAGCCTTACATATATTTTCTCTAAATGTATCATGGGGTGACCCTTCTCCAATGTTTGCAGGAGGAAAACACAATGGAGATCTAATCAGACACAAAAATAAGTTGGCATAAAACATTTGGACATTTTCTGAAAACTGAAATTGGTTGGCAGCCATTACTCTTAATGATGAACATTATGCCTTTAAGATGTAAGCAAATAAAATTATTAAGCCATTGAAATTAAAAAGATATTTAAAGTATTCTGTTTTTTAGGTAGTAATAATATCCAATCAGAAAATTTTGGAAATATTGTAAAGTATATTTGCAAAGTGGATTAAAGTCTCATTATAATCCTCCTTGTATGAGGAAAGTATTTGAATTTTTATATATGAAAATTAAGTAAGTTGAAGATAGATAATATAATTTGCAGATACTCTAAATTGGGCACAGAAAGCCACTACTCTAGTGATGGATAAGTTAGCTTGATTTAATTGTTCCACGTTTTATTTTTTAAGCCATAAGATCACTTTCTACCCCTTAAACATATATAATTATACATTTTCAACATATAATAAATAATTTAAAAAAATCATAGCAACTATTATACCTTTAGTTTAATATTAAAACTGTCTACCTGCCAACACAGCAACAGAATGATATATTGTTTCCAATAGTGTGCATAAAAGAGTAATCACCTCATTACATTAATCTACTCTTTGTGTACGACTGTTCTATATTTTCTTTTACTGGAAAGTTTTGTAATCCTATTTTGCCTTATACTTTAAACTACATTATTAGCCATATTGTTCTTTAAATAATGTATAATTTTAGCCTCATTTTGTTTTTACCTACCTGGTGAAAAATAGTGTGTTAGACTAGCTCTATTCTTTAGGTATTCTTAGGCTGCATAAGCTCAACTGCTAATTTACATTGTTTCTTCCTCTTTGGACCTATAGATTTCTTCTTTATCTTCTCCTTTTTCTACCTGTCATGTATTTTAAACACTGTCATAGTGTCACTGCTAGATCCAAAATGTAAATGTATGCATGCACACACCCTCACACAGGGATGTACTCCAGGAAAGTAATGTATTAATAAAGAGAAAGCAATACTCACATAGGGCAGCAAGAATAAGAAGAGAGAGGGCCAGAGGGAGCCACTGAATTCAAAATGATTGACAATACATACTGGTTTGATTTGAAAAGGAATCAAAGAACTCAGAATTTAAGGCTGAGAGACTATACAAATATCAATACTATTTGGTAGGATATCAAATCAAGTTCAAATGGGAGATAGATTTTGCCTTTTGGTGAAACCTATGGGCTCAGATATTTCTGAGTCATTTATTTATTTTTATGATTATTATTGTTTGGATGCAAGAAATTATTTTTGGTGTAAAAGGAGAAGTATGAGAAGATGAATTAATTATAAGATTAATGGATTCGTTTAAGAGACTGATTTTTTAAGTCAACAAAAAGAGATGGCAAAACCAAAGGAGCCATATCCATGGAAGTCTCTGAGCATCTAGGAACCAGCAGAGATTGGCCATAAAGAACAAGGAGGAAACTGTAGATTGCCTACAGCTCCCTCCTCGCCACTGCTGTGCCACAGGCGCAGAAGCCACAAGGCAAGCAGGCACCCTGCAGAGTAGGAGAGCCTTGGTCTGGGTCTGGGCAACGGAGCTTCTCACTGAGGACAGTGGTGACCTGTCCCAAAGCACATGTGACAATTCTGTAGGGACTCCAAGAAATAAATGGAGAGATTGTAATGGAAGGAAAAGGCAATCTAATTTGAACATTGGTATTCATTGCTCCCATTGTGCGGAAAGGCCCCAGAAAACTCAGGTACCCAGAGGATGAGAAAATAAAAATCATAGCCCGTGAATGTTTCTGTCTGCTTTGTCAATGGTTAGATGGCTATATGAGGATGGTTTTATATCTGGGTTCTCAGTTCTGTTCCATGGGTCTATGTCTCTGTTCTTGTGCCAGTACCATGCTGTTTTACACCGGGGAAAAGAATCCTTATCTGATAAATGGTGCTGGGAAAACTGGATAGCCACATGTAGAAGACTGAAACAGGATCTGCACCTCTCACCTCACACCAAAATCAACTCACGGTGGATAACAGACTTAAACCTAAGGCATGAAACTACAAGAATTCTAGAAGAAAATGTTGGAAAAACTTTTATAGACATTGGCCTAGGCAAAGAATTTATGAAGAAGACCCCAAAGGCAATCATAGCAACACCAAAAATAATTAAATGGGACCTGACCAAATTAAAAAGCTTCTGCACAGCCAAGGAAACTATTGCAAGAGCAAACAGACAACCTACAGAATGGGAGATAATATTCCCATGCTACACCTCCGATAAAGGGCTGATAACTGGAATCTATATAGAACTCAGGAAAATCAGCAAGAAAAAATCAAACAACCTCACTAAAAAATGGGCAAAGCATGAACAGAAACTTTTCAAAAGAAGACAGACTAATGGCCAAGAAACATGAAAAAATGCTCAACATCTCTAATCATCAGGGAAATGCAAGTCAAAACCACAATGAGGTATCACTTAACTCCAGTGAGAATGGCTTTTATCAAAAAGTCCCAAAACAGTAAATGTTGTGGATGCAGAGATAGGAACACTCGTGGACTGCTGGTGGGACTGCAAACTAGTACAACCTCTGTGGAAAGCAATATGGACATACCTCAAAGAGCTACAAGTAGAACTACCATTTGATCGAGCAATCCCATTACTTGGCATCAACCCAAAGGAAAAAAAGACCTAATATTACACACATAAAAATAAAGCTCAGAGATTCTGGCCTCAAGTGCTTCTTCTACCATCACAGTATGTCTGAGTTCCACTCTGGGCCTGAGTGGAAGAGATTATATTTGACAGACAGAACTGAGCTACCAGGAAGCCTTCAGATTTCTGACATGAGTATGGTGCAGGAGAAACACGAGTGAGCAGCAAGAAATAGAATCTGTAGTTAGGATTTCCTTTCTTACAGGCACCTAAAATGTGTATTAGATTTACTCAAAATATAGTCTTAGGATGAATGCATCTTTTCATAATTGATTTTTTTTCAATTCCTTATGGTAAAATTAACAGCATTTACTTGCTTTATTGTTAAAACATTGCTGTGGTTTTACACTGTGGCAATTTTGCTAAGCTGAAACTACGTTTCTGAGATTCCCTCCTTACATGGTTCTGCCTTCGAGCTGACCACGAGAGAAATGAGCAGAGTCCTGGAAGGCAGGAATGATGCAGCAGCCCACACGCTCTGCAGGAGAGACTCCCACATGCTCTTGCTGATCTGCTAGCTCGCCTGGGTGACCTCAGGCAGTGCTGTCCTTCAGCTTCTCCACCTCCTGTGGGTTCTCCTCTTTAAATTTTTCAGAGTTCTGGATCAGGTCCTAGCAAGACAGGCAGAAGCTGCTTCTGCAGGTCATTCATATTGTCTGGGTTAGCTGCAGTGAGAGACAGACAGGAGTCTCAATTTGTCCTTGTGGGTTCCTGGTTTTCTTTGTAGATTACAACTCATCAGTGCAAGTCCCAATGTGTCCTTGATTTCCCCTGTATGCTGCCCGGAAACCTCCTGCCCTGCTGAATTTACAGCCACTTCGGCGCTGCCCATCAGCAAATGCAGCATAGACAACAGACTTCATCACCAGCTTCCTTTGTCATCTCCAATTTCCAATTGGTGAATTTTCTCTGATCCACCGACCACCCCCATCTCTAGAGCTTTATTTCCTCCAATTCTCCCCAAATTGTATAAAATCTCAACCCTATAATAAATCTTTTATCCCATATCATCCACCAAATCCTAATGAAATGAAAAGGGTTCATTTTTCCAATTTAACCGAGAGCTTAATTTCTACTTTTCTTGTCAAACATACTTTCAAAATGTGCTCAGAGTTTACTTAAATATTATTTTGAATACTTTCCTCCATAATGATAACATTTATATTGCAATGTTAGTTAAAATAATACAAGTTGTATTTCCTTTCTTGGTTCAGGGACCATAGAATAAACACAATTTGCTAAGAGAAATATATTCCAACCGTACGAAATATTTTCTTCTCCTAAGGACAGACTCTGCTCAATAAAATAGGGGTCATGACTGCTCATCATATTTTTTTAAATTCTATCTACATCAGGTTCTCAAATCATGTCAGTTTCATCAATGTCATTTTTTTATAATGTTGACGAGGAAAAAAATCACTCTCTGTGTGGACTTTGCATGTTCTCCCCATGCTTATGTGGGTTTTCTCTGGGTCCTCCAGTTCCTTCCTGCATTCCACAGCTGTGCTCGCTGGGTGAACTGGCGTGTCTAAATGTCACGGGCGCAGGCCCCTGGGCTCTCTATGTAATAGAAATTAACACGAGGCTAAACAGAAGTCACAGGCAAGGCTTTAGTGGGGCTTATGCTCGAGCACAAGGGAGATGCAAAAAAGAAAAAGTCCTCAGGCCGGCTGTCTGAGGGGAGATCCAAGAGAGTTTTAAAGAGGCTTGGACGGGAGCAGGATGATATGTAATAAGCATGTACAGGTGGGGATTTGCTTGCACCTGTGTAATTCTATTGCATGTTTCTTCATGCGTCGTATGTCTCATTAGCATGTTAAATCTCCACCGTGGGCATGATTTTTAGCATCAAAATGAAATTACAATAAGGAAAACGTCGGGGTAAGGGGTCTGACTTGAGACAGTTAGATCTGGATAGGTCTGGTTTCTCTGCAGCCAGGTGTCTTAGCAGCTTACCTCAGTATCTTGTGCCAGTGGTCCTGAAAAGCATTACTCACAAGATAGATGATTTAGCTCTCTGCTTATACGGACTGAATTCTGGCCATTAGGAAATACTTGCTTTAGCTCTTCTGCAGCTAATTAAGCTGGGTTCTGTTGACTTCCACAGTCAGGGGTGACAGGCCAAGTCCTGTCCCTATGCTGTCTGTGTGAGTGAGTGTGGTTGTGGGTGTGAGCTCACCCTGCCATGGGGTGGCTTCCTGGCCAGGGTAAGTTCCTGCCTCATCCTGAGCTGCCGGGACAGTCCCCAGCTGCCGGAGACACAGAACTGGGATAAGCGGCTTGGAAAAGGGAGGAAGGCATGGATACAAATTATTGTGAAACAAACATTTGTCAAGTGTACAATAATCATACAAATTCACAATAAACAATGTAAAACAAAAGCTCTCAGTGAGCCACCGTATTTGTTATCCTTTCTTTCTGAACCCTGTGAAGGTCGGAGGCAGGGGCACTCCTGATAATTTTCCTTGTGTGAACATTTATTCCTTGATGGAACCCACCACTGCTATGACTGCCGTCACTCACTGATTCACCAAAAGTTGGGTAAATAATTATCTTACCTGTTTTTTATTATTTTATCTATCTTTACTAAACATACATGTAGTTCACATTTATATCAAGGTTTAATATTAGCAGCGTTTTGGCCTTTATTTGGAAGTTCGGCGATGTTTTTGTGACCAGAAATATGCCATAAGAACTTAACTCTTGTTGATATCAATCAACCTATGGTATAATCACTTTTATTATACGTCATTTCTCTTACAGTCTCATTTTCAAGAACCTATCCACAACTTTAAGTGAGGACTTACTATATTTGGGATTTTGATCTGGTTTTTGTCCTTTGGTTATTGCCTCCTTAGTGCTTCATTTCTTTTAATGGATTAACCTTCATACAACCTGAAGTGCAATTTGACAAAAGATTTTTGATGTCGTAAGCTAGAAACTAGTTAGAAACTGGAGGTAATACACATACCTCAATTTGAGATGATGTAAGATAGTGGAAAAAAACAACCAAAGCAACATCCACAGAAAAGATGCAATTTAATAACACATACCAGATACAGCTCCATGTAATTTTGATAAATAAACTCATTTAATCTTCACTACCATACAATGCTTATACATTGATAATATTATTCTCAGTTTAAATAGGAAGAGCCAAGACTTCAAGAGAAACTTTAAAATTGCTTTTAAGTCATCAGCTTAAGTGACAGAAATATTTGGACCGAAATCTGCCTAATGTCAAAGACCATATTCTTTATATTAAATTCCCCTGCTTTTTTAAAAAATTTACCTATTTAAAAAAAATTTCTTTGAAATGGAACTTTTTTATTTTAAAGAAATATAACATTTAAAAAAAACCCAGTGTATCCCTGCGTATAACTCATTTACTTAAATTTAATAATCTTATTAAATGACACACAAGGTTTTAAGATAAGACTTTTTGTTCTTGTTACTGATGCTAAGAATACTCAGAACTGCTTTGTACGGCTACCTTAAAAATATCTTCTTCCAAAATGATCAAATCTGACAGGGATGTTTTGGCCATCAAAAAACAAAAACCAATGGTAACAAAATGAAAAAGCACACAGAGACAAGTAGAGTATCCTGGGTCTTGATTTTATAGTGGAAGACTTGATATAATGAAAAACTACTGGCAAACCTTTCTTGTTTCAGCCAATTTGGAAATGTGACAAGAATCATCTCTCTCAGGGCATTACAGTACTTTGCTTGTCAAACATTAGGAGAAAGGAGAGAGAGAGAGAGAGAGAGAGAGAGAGAGAGAGAGAGAGAGAGAGAGAGATGCTGGCTCCATTGCTAGTCCTAGTTTTAAAACTGCTTTGCCTACTCATCACTAGAAGAGTATTCTTAAAAATACAGTCTGCTTTCCACATTAACAAAACTTTGTTTTATTAAGAGGTTGTGATGGGTGGGTTCGGAGGATGAAAACATCCATTTCCTATTTTCTTTCTGCATTTCCAAAGTAAGAAATATAGATTAAGGGATGTATTATTAATATAAAATAACTTCACTTTAATAATATATTTATGAATGTAGTTTCCCAGGAGGATGTTGTCATGACAAAAACAGATGATAATTTTGAGGTTTCGACTTAAAGGTATAGAATATTGGAGGGAGAACATGTAGGAGGAAAAGTTAAATTCATGATAAATTGAATCAACAAAGATACAAAGATCAAGTAAGAGTGATAAGTGACATAAATACATCTTGTAATTTAACAATGGGTAGTTATCAGTTATTTGAAAACCTATCATATCTATATCTCCCAGGGGGGATTCAAATTCTCAATAATTCAATATCTCTCCCTTAAACCGTCACCCTTCTTAATTTAAAACAATGAAATTCAGTACAGACTGAGGAAGCAATAATTCATTTTGGATCATTACCTGGTAATTTTATTAACCCTTTTCTTCTTCCTTAAAAGCATCTCAGTGTGTGTGTGTGTGTGTGTGTGTGTGTGTGTGTGTGTGTGTGTTTAATCTACAGAATTGAGTGATTAGAATTTTAGAGCTGGAGTTTGAGAGGAAAGTAGGAACAGAGTTGATGGTATCTTTAAAGAATATTCATGCTAGCTTTAAAGAACTAACTTGCAACCAGGGAGATCAGAAAGGTTTGATAAAATACACATTAGAAGATAGGCCGCAGGTGTAGAAAATGCAAAGCCTTCTTTCCACAGCCTGGAAAGCTCCTGTCTTCCCTGAACCAAATCTCAGCTTAAGAGCAACTTCTACAAGGAATGCTTCATCCCAAGACTCAGTATGGGTTAATTTCCTTCCTTCCTTCCTTCCTTCCTTCCTTCCTTCCTTCCTTC
>RJWJ010033665.1:0-17735 GCA_004363605.1 Indri indri | reverse complement strand
CTGTCACCAAAGAAAAAGAAATGAGAATATGGCCAGCCCAATGGTAGAGTAAATGTCCCAAGTCATTTCAAGACATAAAAATCAACCTATAATTTTTAATCACTATCGAAGCCATCATAATAGATTAAAATGAGCTATAATAATAAGTTAAAAGGATAATTTTTCTAAGTTCTAGTAAATGTCTTCATTTAAGTTTATAATCAACTTAAAATATCAGGCAGATTTGGGGCATTATATAGCCCTTATAGTCAATTTGGACAAAGTGGTGTTATGTTTTTGTATTTGAGCAAATATTCCACCTAGTTTTCCATGTGAGCAGAAAGCCTGTTACTTTGCCAAATCTGGCCTCTTCAAAACCATCCTCCAAAAAACCAGAAACAAAGCCACCTAGCATCTTTTCCTAAACACCAGATTTAGTAAACGTGGAGCAGCTTGTCTACATTTTTCATTACTGAATGACCTTAGGTGATTTCCTTCATCTCTCTGAATTTCAGCTTCCCTAGCCATAAAATGGTGATAATAATCAGGAACCTACCTCCTAAGAATGTTGTGAGAATAAAATAAAATAATATACAGAAAGCACTTAGCACATTCTCTAGAAAAAAATAAAGGGCAGCTGTTGATTTTTGAGCTAAGAATTAGAGAACATAGGTTCTACCACTAACTCCACCACGACTAGCTTCATGGCCTTGGTAAGGTTGACTCTCAACTCCTGCTGGTCTCGATCTCACAGAAAATGCAGATCTTTTGGGGATCACTAATTGCCATTTGTATTACAATACTCTGACATCAAATGCGTGGAGTTTTTTCCACATCAGCAACCCAATTCTCCAACTCTCTGGACGCCAAAGTTTTCCTACAATTCAATTCAATTCTGACACCAACCACCCGGAGTTAGCTCAGACCCCACCCACAGGTTAAGGACTCAATCACACAAGACCGTCCCCCACTTCACACACCAGCGGCACATCCTGGGCTTCCTGTATTTCTGACCAACCGGCTGCAAACTGGGATTCTCACACCTCCCTTCTCAAGCTCGATAATTTGCTAGAATGGCTTACAGAACTCAGGAAGACGCTTCATTTATTGTTACCAGTTTATTATAAAGGATACAACTCAGGAACAGCCAAATGGAAGAGCTGCCTAGGGCATGGGGGAGGGGCACCGAGCTTCCATCCCCCAGCTCCCCCAAATGCCCACCAACCCACAAGCTCTCCACACCTGCCATTTAGGGTTTCTATGGAGGTTCCACTACATAGGCACGATTGATTACATGGGCACGATTGGTTAAATCATTGGCTGTTGATGACTGAACTCAATCTCCAGTCCCTCTCCCCTCCCATTTCCAGTCCTCTAATCACATGGCTGATTCCTCTGGCAACCATCCCCCATTCTGAAGCTACCTAGGGGCCCACCAAGAGTCACCTCATGAGCATAAACTCAGGTATGGCTGAAAGGGGCTTATTATGAATGACAAACAATGCTCCTCTCACCCCTATCACTCAGGAAATTACAAAGGTTTTAGGAGCTCTGTGCCAAGACAAAAACCAAATATATATTTCTTATTATATCACAATATCACACTACCTCAAGGACCTCAGAGATAAGGCAAAGAATACACACAAACTATGCCAGGTATAAGACAACAGAAAGGGTTGGAAACTGTCATGAACTCAAGAGTTCTTCCCAACCTCAAGGCACTCAGATTCCACATGTGTTAAACACACCGAGCCTGTCAAACCACACAGATACAGGTCTCATTCTGTGAATGAATTGACAGTTTGCAACATCTGGTGGATTCTCTAATATCCTTTTCAGCTCTGGCATTCCCCTACTCTTCTTTTCCATGTTCCCCGTTTTCCTAAAATCTACCTAAACAGGGGCTCAACCAAGGGGCTGGATGATTTTTGACACTGTCTCTAGAGCCTGGGCTGCCCCGTCCCCACATTTCCACCTCCGCCAACACATATGTAACCCCCCCCCCGACACACACCGTTTCCTGAAACTACCACTTTGAGTGTGTGTATTTTACACGAACTATGCACACATTCCTTACCTCTCTCTGCAGAGCTGCCTCTCTGCGAGTGCTTGCGAGAGAGATGGCATGCTTTGTATGTTCTGTACGGCACTCAGCTATCTGTGCACATTTAAGCGTGGTGATGAAAAAGTGTGCCAGTGCAAGTTCCCATTTAAATGTATGCCATTTCAGGCTTCTAGATTCTTCTTGGTTCCTTGAAGAAACAGTACAATCCTATTGCCTCATAAGTCTATAGCAAATGAGGTGTGTTCCGAAGTGCTGAATTCTTTCCCCTGCTTTTGCTTCCCATTCAAGTTCTGCTTGGTGCAGAATAATTCCTTAAAGCTGTCTTTTTTTTTTCTCCTGGGTCATCCACAAACTACAAACAACATATAACAACATGGGGGCTCAGAATGCGCCAAGAACATCCTGTGTTTGCAGAAAGGAAGAAAACACAAAGACTGAAGTGAGTTGCCTACTTCTTGTTACTTGAGAAAAATTCTTTTGATATCTCTTTCATTACCTCGGAAATGGAGGCAAATGCTTTAAGAAGGGCCATATAACACTCTGAAAGGCGCATAACCGCAGTGTGGTTATTAAGCCCATGGGAAACAATGGGCTCCTCTGAAAGTATATGGAACAATTATGCCCCCTGAGAGTCATCTTCAATCGGAATGAAGTAAACTGGTTACTCCAGAGCAAAATGAGATAGATTAAGGTTTAGAATCTGTGGGGTTTGGGTCTCTTACCTCTGGCTCTTTCTGACATATTCTGTAGTCCAGCAGAGCACAGGTTGGGTCTTTCAAATGCTCTCTGGCTCCTATCAATAATGTAACATATGGGAAAATGAGCTCAGCACACTGCTATGTTTTGCTTTTCTTAATCTTCTTGGTAAGACTAAATTCCAAGAGTGCGATTGAAAAAGGGAGGCAGACAGCCGAGAAACACAGCAGGCTGTGGCAGTGACAGCTACAACACAACTTTGAAATCACGAGAAATGTCTATCAGTAATAGGGAACCTGAAAGACACGGATGGTCCCTTTCCAAGGTGTTGGCACTCATTTGCCCCATTCTGAGAAGTTGGGGCAATCTAAGTGGATGCGCACTCGGTTTATAGATTTGCAGGAAAATACTAATATGGCTCTCCTAATCTGATACAGGAAAATATCTGAGACTTGAGTCAGCTTTATTTTTTTTTTTCTAATGTACTCTTTAATGCCGTTTTCTTTTCTGTAAGACATTTCTACAAGTTAAGCCAAGTCTGTCATTGGGAATGGCCTTGAAATAATTCTTTTTTCCTTTTTCCCTGTGGCGCTGAAAGTCCACGGTCAGCTGCACAGGCTGTTTAGTTAATGGGGTTCTGGACAAAACGTCAAGAGTCTTACTGCAGGCTGGGATTCTGGAATTCTGGATGGAAATCACAAAAGGGAAGAATAAACAATAGACAACGTACAGGAGCCACTGCTGTGGTGACTGCTGTCGCTTTATCGTTTTGGATTTGGAATGCTATCCTTGTACAGTCTAGTTAATTCCTCTGGTATTACTTATAATTTAGGTAAGGAGGGCAGTAGAATAGAGGAAGCAGAAAATTAAATATTTTGAGTCTGTGAAAGGGAAGAACAGTGTGTCTAAACAACAGGTTTCCCAGCCACACGGAGCTACATCACTTCCTGCGCTTGAACGCACAGCCTGAGAGCTCCAGATGTGGCAAAGAGCCCTTTTGCACTCGTCAACTGTGAGCAGCATCTGCTATACGAGGACTGATCATTTCTGAGGCCTACAGGAGGAAGGCACTTGAATCTAAACCTGTATTGATCTTTGACTATGAATACGCATTTGTTGATATCCAACAATTGTAGCTAGAATATTTGAATAAAGAATTCTGCTTTAACGTTTAAAAATCAATATTAATTGAATCATGTCTTCAGGATAAACTCTGTGAGATGAGATAATTGAACTAAAAGGTACGAATGTCTTTATGTCTCTTTCAGTTCTCATCGCCAAACTGCATTCCATGAAGAACATAGCGATGTACCATGACCGGCCGGCTGAGTGTGAGTGCACCGATTTCTTTAGGTCTTCGTCAGCACTGGATTTTCGTTTCACTTTAAAGTAAGTGTAAAAAGGAACTTCAAA
This sequence comes from Indri indri, assembly GCA_004363605.1. Taxonomy (NCBI): domain Eukaryota; kingdom Metazoa; phylum Chordata; class Mammalia; order Primates; family Indriidae; genus Indri; species Indri indri. Next base: position 13,582 of record RJWJ010033665.1, on the reverse strand, counting down.
GTTCCTCTGCTTTCACTGCAATTTAAAGGAGTTTTAAAGTAGTTTTATCTCATTAATGTATACCAATAGGAAGAACTTGGACTCCTTCGTAACAGCATATCTTCCTTTCAAAGATCTAATTTTCTCTACTTGTGTAGTCGGTACTAAATTAGGCTATGGATTTAAAAATGAAGCATAGTATTGAGGCAATTATCCTTCTACTCTCTGCTCTATTTTAGGAACTAAAAAAGTACTGTTGCTAGAAGCAGTAATAACACTACTGCCACCAGGAGAACCGGCTATGAGTTCTAGACATTTCACTAATCAGCCAATGGGTTTGGACAAGCCCTCAACCTCTGCCCTCCGTTTTATCTTCTGTAAAATAAAGATACCATTTGTCCTATTATAGTCACAGAATTGTCTTAAAAATTGAGGGAAATAATAATCGTAAGAGTGCTTTGAAAAATAACATTTATTAAAAACATTTTAACAAGTAATAAATGAATAATAATCAATAACAATAACCCAGAAGTTTGTCAATATTTAAGTTATTATATAGAAGGGTAAGAAGGCTCAGAATCTAAGAAAGAGAGTTTAAAATTTCTAGTAGAAAAAGATCATAAACAAAGCAACAATTCCATTACTTCCTACCCTCTTTGGATTTTTCTAAAAAGTCAAGTAGTTTTCAACTAGATTTACATATGGTATCATCTCCCTAAAGAAGATCAAATAAATGTGAATCAAATTTAATGTTTATCGATAAAAATCATCAAAATTAGCATATTTATAAATGAGGCACTGACAGATGAAATCCACAAATCTTTCCAAAACAGAAGTGTGTTTGGAAGCAGCTGAGATGGCTTGTATCATAAACTATAGGTACTTGATTTTCTGATGCTGTCATAAATTGTTATTTTTTGTTTTATTTTCTAATTGTTGCTAAAAACTGCAGTATGTTAAGAAGAGAAACTATAGAAGCCTTGAATAAATGGAAGGATATTCCAAATTTGTGGTTTGGACAACTCAAGATTATTAAGATGTCAGTTCTCCCCAAACTGATCTATAGATTCAATGTAATCACAACCAATTTCAGGTTTGCATATGTGTGTGTATATGTATGTGTAAATTGGCAAGATGATTCTAAAATGTATATGGAAATGCAAACAGCAGAGAAGAGACAAGACTATTTGAAAAAGAAAACTTTGGAAGACTTACACTACCAGATTTCAAGATTTATTCTAAAGCTACAGTAATCAAGACATGGTGGTATTGGTGCAAGGATTGACAGATGGACCCATGGAACAAAACAGAGACTTAGAAATAAAGTCTCACGTGTACAGTCACTTGATTAACAACAAAGGCAACACAGCAATTCAGTGAAAAAAAAAATGGTCGTTGGAATAAATAGTGCTAGAGAAACTGGATATCCATATGTACAAAAGTGAACTTTGATACTCATCTCATACCATGGGCTAAAATTAGTTCAAGACGGACCATAAATCTAAATGTGAAGACTAAAATAATCAAGCTTTTAAAAGAAAACATAGGAGGAATATCTTCATGAACTTGGGATAGGCAAAGATTTCTCAAACAGAGCAAAAAAACACCAATGATTTTAAAAAAGAAAATGATAAATTGGATTTTAGTAAAATAGCTACTATTCATGAATAATAATCATTAATAAATAGGTAAGCCACAGACCAAGGTGATATTTATAATATCCATATTAATATACATAAAATAATTACACATATTATATTGATATACATTTATACAATTACATACATATATACATATACACACATACAATTATAAATAATCAATACAAATTTACACATATAGAACATCAAGAATCTATAAAGAACTTTTACAGATCCACAGTAAAAAGACCAAACAACACAATTTAAAGTGGGAAAAAGACTCGAACAGGTCTTTCTTATTGCTCCTCACAAAAGAATGTCCGAATAACAAATAAACATAAGAAAAGATCAATATAACTTGTATCGGGGAATTAAAAATCAAAACTACAATGGAATACCACTACACATATGCTGGAATGGCTAAAATTAAAAAGACTGGCAGTAACAATTGTTTTAAAGGATGAGGAACGATCGGAACGCCCATATATTCTTTGTGGGAATGTAAATTGGTAGAACCACTTTGGAAAATATTTGGCATCATCTACTAAAGCTAAATGTATGTCTGCACTGTGTGTGGTTCAGCAATTTCACTCCTAGCTCAAGGAAAAGTGTATGAATATGTCCACCAAAAGACACATACAGTTTTATTCATAATAGCCAAAAACTCAAAACACCCAAATGTTCTTCAACAGCAAATGGATAAATGGACTGTTATATAATCATGTAACAGGATACAACGCAGCAAACAAGGACTAATGAGACGTCAACAACAGAGAGGAATCTCACAGACATTATATTGGGAAAAAGAAAAAAAATTTAGACATAGCACATACTGTATGGGTTCATGTGAATGAATTTCGAGAATAGACAAAACTAATGTATGTTTGTATTAATGGAAGTTGAAAGAGTGGTTTACTTTTGGGGAGCTATTGATTGGGAAGGGGCATGAGGGAGCTTTCTAGGGTAAAGGAAATATTCTATATTTTGATCTGAGAGGCTATTACAGGGGTGCATACATATATAAAAGTTCACTGAACATACACTTGAGATTTGTGTTACTAACTGCATGCAAGTTATATTTCATTGAAAAAATAAAGAAAAAATAGGAAAGAAATGGTCCTTCACCTCAAAGTTATTAAAAGGTGATCTCTTTTGAAATAGATTCTAGATTCTTGGTGTTAGAGGACACCTTAAAGATCAGCCATCTCATTTTATGATTGAACCCAGTGGGGAGTGACTGCCAATGGGAATGGGTTTCTTATTGGGATGATGAAAATATTCTGGAATTAGATAGTGGTGAATAGTTAGACAACTGTATGAATAAACTAAAAATCACTGAATTGTACAGTCAATTTTTCCGTATGTGAATTATATCTTAACTTTTTAAAATGAATGAATGAATAAATGAATAAATAAAAACCTAGGAGACAACTCAGGCTTTGTGAAATTATAACAAATACACATTCCCAAAATGCTGTATCCACCATGAAATGGCAAAATTCCACTATTCAGTTCCCACAGTTTTTCCCACACTAGGTCAAGAGGCTCCCAGCTGCACTGTCACTGATGACAATATCCAGCCATCAGTATTGAAGCAGTGAGCCCACACCAGAGCTCTGGCCACCAAGTCAGCATCCAGGGCCAAGAATGCATGAGAATACCTGGATGGTGCCGTAGCCAGTTCAGACAGCAACCACTTATCACTGATTACAATTCTCTATAGCCCTAAAAATCTACAGGGGAAAAATTCACTCAGAACAAAAGATGTATGGGTGAGTTCTTTCTATAACAAGCCAGTCAAAGTCAAGTAAACAAAAAAGGACACAATAACAAAAGAGAGAGAGAGAGGAGCACTTTGAACAAAAACGGCAAGCTCTTTTGATCTCGTTGTTTATGTCAGAAATCAATAGAGATGTTTTCTTTCACTTTGGAGAGTGAAAATTGGAATTTGTTGAAATTGGGTCTTGAGGCACTTGGTTTTTTATTTTTTGGGGGGTGGTTCTGGAACTATAGCACGCATTCGATCTACCGCAAGCTCTGACCACTGGGGCAAAAATTGTAGCAAATGCAGTAATTCTACACTCAAGCTCTCTGTTTTCAGGATTGTATAGAATACGCTCAGAGGTGTTAATGGACAGTACATGAAGAAAGGCCTTAAGACATTTCTGGAAATATGTAAAATATTTTTCTTCAGTAAATGCTTGTTTCTGGAAATATCATTAAACTATGATATTGACTGGAAGGTGTGAGAGAGAGAACACTATTATAAATTTCTCTGAGTGGGAACTTCATCTCAGAAACAGGAAATGATTCTGGTAAGTGAATGATCTTGAGATAAAACAGTTTTATGCAACCAACCAAAATTAGGGTAGTGGTGAGTGTTAGCTAGCTTTACACGCTTTGTTTTAATTAAGGTCTGATTTACTGTGGCTGCTACTCATTTACCTAATAAGAGTGCTTAGATGTGTCAAAATGGGAGAATCCCAGGGCTGGAACTGTGGAGCCTGAGTATGAGAGAGAGAATGTCATGGTAACCTTCGGTGCATGGACTGTGAATTGCTGTAGGATTTTGCCTAAAGCCCCCATGAAATTCATGGCAAAGAGAGCATTGTGTCGAGCTATGGAATAAGATGCAGCTGTCCGATAATGCTTCTAATCAGGCCAGTGCAGCCTTCTGCATTCCCCTGTTGTGACTAAGGAAATTCTTCACCGAAATCTTAGGTCTCTAAAAGATTCTGTTTCCCCTGGAGCAAGCACTGGGATCCAATTTAAATGAGGACATTCAGAATTACCTTTTTTCCTGTACAGTAAAGTTTATTCCCACGTTCTTCCATTTGAATGGACATAAAATTTGTAATAGGTTTTTCTGGGTTGATGGGCCCTTTAGGCTGATCTGTAAGACAGTTCTAGATTGGGTCAGGGCTACAAAAACAGAGAGAATATTTTGCCAGTTGTAGCATGTGAAAAGTTCTGTCTAATGGAACTATTTACATTAGGCAACCCCTAATATGCCTATGTTTTTCTCCCCAAATCCCAACCCAACCATCCCTTACCATTCACCCTTGGTTACCCTGAATTCTGGTGCTAAATCCCAAACTGTGCACAGGTATGCTCTCTGTAACAGGCAAGTTTTGATAAATCTAAATCAAAAGTCTCAAGAGGAATTCTTCTGGTTTTAAAGCAGATGTAGGATTACAATGATACTTGTAGTAGAAAATGTTTTGTACTGTCTCACCCTCAGCTCCAAGGCAGTTCCCTCCCCCTGAGTTGCCATTATGAGCATCATTTGACCCTGACTTCTTGTCTACAGCTGATTGAGGTAGAAGCCAGCATCCTAGCTAAAATCACTCATCAATATGGGGGTTTGGGGAAGACAACCTCAATTTTTTATTTTTAAATTTAATTTAATTTAATTTTTTGTAGAGATGGGATCTCACTACCCAGGCTAGTCTCAAACTCCTGGCCTCAAGTGATCCTCCCACCTTAGCCTCCCAGAGTGCTGGGATTACAGGCATGAGTCACCATGCCCAACCAAACTCAATTTTTTTAAATCTGCAAAAGCTGCTATTTTGGGGATCCTTATACAACCTCTGCAACTAGAGTAGAAATTGGAATAGCTGGATTCTGAATGACAAGGTACCATTGTTCAATTTCTCAGTGAAGACCTGGCTCCATGGCTATTTTTTTTTTTTCCCAATATTTTCTAAACTTTTTCTGCATCTTTACAATAAACCACAGCATCCGGGGAGGAAAACAACCTTTTGTTAAATTTTTTTATCTGAAGGAATTGGAACAAGCCTGGAGTAGGGGGCTCAATAAATATACGTTAAATGAATGAAAACTTGGTGGTAGCTTCTATTGATAAAATTTTTAGTATGACTCCTTTAGTGTTTTAGAAAAGTAGAAGTTTATTTTCTAGATAAAATGAAGCAAAGACCTGGGGACGTCGTGCACAGCTGAGAGTGGATGTGAGACACCTTTCAGATGCCTGGGGCATCGCAAGGAAGTCCACATACTGACAAGCCAGGCAGGCTGCCCCTTTCAGCTCCTAGACATCAGGTTCACCTCCTTCTGGCAGGATGATAGATTTCTTCTTTGCAGGAATTATCCAAAGGGAAAATGCCTACAGATGCTGATACTGGGAAAATTCAGTGAAACATTCTTTTTTCCTGGGGAATCAACTCACAGGGAAGCTCAGCAGTTGGAGAGTTTCACCATACATACCAAGTCCGAGAAGGTATAAGTGCCTCACTTGAAACAATGAGCAAACCAAGGACCACGAGACATTAGAGAAAAGCCACCAGCGTGAAAAGTCAGAGAATAAACAAACAAAAATCAGAAACAAAAACAAAAAGGAAGAATACGCAACATGCAGGGAACAAAATAACAATGATTGATACCCTATAAATTAATTGTTATCGTCTGATAAAAGAAGATATTGAATTATGGAGCAAGAAGAGAGGCTATAGAGAAGAAATAATAAGTCTTTTTTTAAAGACAATTGAAAGTTTTGTAAAATAGAGGAAATCTCACAGAAAGTAGAATCAAGACAAAGAAACAGAACAATGAGAAATGAAATAAAAATTAAAATCTAGTTCAGGAAGTCTAATATCCAATTGATAAGGATACCAGAAAGAAAGGACAGAGAAAACAGAGGGGAGGGAATTACCAAGAAAACAATTTAAGAACATGTCCCAGAAATGAAAGCTATGAGTTTACTAGCTGAAAAGTCTCATTGAATAGGCAGCATAATTAAAGATACAAGGTCCACTCTAAAATTTATAGTTATGAAATTTCAAAACACCAAAGATAGAAGTGAAGATCCTAAAAACCACTGGAGAGAAAAATAAAAAGGAAGCGTGAATAGCATTGATGTTCAATTGCTGAAAAGCAGCAGTGGAAGTCAGAAGACAACGGAAGCAATGGACTTGAAATTCGGAGAAAAAAATGTTTCCAACTTAGGATTCTATAACCGGCTAACCTATAAATCAAGAAATCATGAAGCTAAAATAAAGACATTTTTGCAAATACAAGTTCACAAAATTTTTATCTTTCATGCACTCTTTCTCAAAAAACTATTGGCAGTTGTCTGCACTTCACCATAATGAGGGAAGTCATGGGATCCAGCAATTGGGATCCGGCCTCGGAGAGCGAGAAGTCAAGTGCCAGGACAACTGCAGCCACCTAGAGCGCAGCAGTTCTGATCAGGACAGGAATAGGAAGGATGCCAAAAGCAGTGTCTCTAAAAAAGCAGCTGGAGCTAATGGAATTATACAGTTCCTCATTAGAGAGTTTAGGAAGCGTTTAGTGACAAACACATTTAAAGGCCAACACAACTAAAATATGAATTCTGGAAAATCAGAAAATTGAAACTAGAAAGTAGTAAATGTGGCTTAATGTGGATAATATTTATAACGCATAGTAATGTACATATTGAATATTGGTTTGATCAAAGAGTGTGATAAAATGTTATTAGAATGAAGAGAAGGGGAAACTGAGATCATGTCTAGCAGCATTCTTCATAAAAACCCCAAACTAGAAACAACGCAAGTGTTTGCCAACTGGTGAATGAAAACACAAAATATGTTATATCCACACAATGAATACTATTCAGCAATGAAAGGTAACAAACTACTGATACATGCAAGAGTGTGTATGAACCTCTAAAAACATTATGCTAGGTGAACAAAGTAAGACACACAAAAGACTTTGTGTAGCATGATTTCACGTATATGAAATTTCCAAAAAGGCAAGTCTAGAAAGACAGAAAATAGAAAAATTGTTGCCTTGGCTGGAGATGGGAGTAGGGATTGAGTGCAAAGGGGCCTGAGGGAACTTTTAGGGATGATGGAAATGTTCTAAAACTGAGCTGTGGTGATGACTGCAGAACTCCATAAATTTACTAAAAATTATTGAAGTGCATATATATAATAGGTGAATTTTATGGTGTGTAAATTATACCTCAATAAAGCTGTTAAACAAAAAAAAAAAGCCTCTAAGTCATCATTTTACTTCCTTTTCATGAATAATTCACCAGGAAGTTTTGTTGGCTCTACCCTGAACTCAAATCCCAAATCCATCCGTGTGTCTGCACCTCCGCAGCCGTCTCCCCAGGCTGAGTCACCGCCGTCTTTCGTCTTGCTCCTTACGACCTTCCTGGAGCTCACCCAGCTCTCCCACTCATCCCCACCCATGCGGTTCTCCACCAACAGCAAGAGCGAGCTTCTTAGAGCACACAGCAGCCCGGCACACTCTAGGGAAGCCTTCAGTGAGCACTCACTGCACTGGGAAAACAACCCAGCCTCTTAACCTGGACTTGTCATCGGGCCCTGCGAGTCTGTTTCTCACATTGTTCCCTGCCCTCCCCTGTCTCACCTTCTCTTCTTAACTTCCAACCCCGCTGGCCTGCTTTCAGTTTTTCCAATGCCCCAAACTCTGTCTAACAGCACCTTGCACACACATGTTCCTCTCTGCCTGCAAATCTCCCCTTTGCTCTGCATGGCTGGCTACTGCCCATCCCTGCCATCAGCCCACACCCCTCCTCCTCATGGAGACCTTCCCTGCCCACCTCTCTGGGGTAGGCCACTCTCCCATTGGCTGCATCTCAGCCCCACGCTTGCTTCCTCCACAGCAGTCATTGCAACTCACAATAATTGCATTTATTTCTTTGTGTACTTGTTTCGTGTCCAGGTATGCCACTTGTTGAAGACTTCACGGAGGAAGAAGGGAGAGTCAGGCATTGTGTCTGTCTAGGTTACCGTTAACCCCAGCACCCATCAGAAAGCAGAGTGAATCCCGGGCCCCAGTGGATAAATGAACATCCAAGTGGTATGATGCAGAAGAGTCCTGCACTACATCCTGAGCTCTGCTTCCCACTTGCTCTGCGACCTCAGGTCACTGACTCAACTCAACTTCTCTGACTCTCCATTGCCTCCTCTATAAACTGGGGATGCAACTGGCCACCTCCTAGTTTTGGTACGTGGAATCAATTACATCACACATGTAAGAATAAATGTAATAAGAGAGAAAGTACGGTGCCTGGCACATTATAAGGGACAGATAAGTGCCATTAATACTAAAATTTCTATGTAGCCATCCTACATAACTTTGAAACCACCTTGCTGCTTATTCACTATATTACCATGGAAATCAACACCACCATTTCCATTTTTAATCATGGATCTAGGACATGAGGCTATACATTAATCTAGGTGAAGGTTCTTAAACTCTGAATATTGTCAACCTTGCCAAATTAGCCTGTCTGAAAGGGTAATTTCAGTTAAAATGAAAAGCTGTTCAACTGATGTTCAGCTGATCATTGGGAAGAATTAACTGGAGTTCGTAAAGAATTCATACTTAATGAGTTTCACCAATATGGTGTAGTGTTTTACTTGTCTTATTAACAGATGTAGCTTAGAAGCTGGGATAGTCTCCTATGGAGAACACTTAGGCCTCCTGTAAATGCACAGATAGTTCTCGGGCTCAAGTTCTCCACCACGGGGGCGGGTCCTGCAGCCTGTAGGGTAGTGGTTCTCAAACTTAGTTATGTCAAAATCACGTGGAAGGCTTAAAAACCCAGCTTGCCCCAGGGTTTCTGGTTCAGAAGGTCTGGTGTGGGGTCTGAAGATTTCCATCTCCACATTTCTAACAAATTCCCAGGTGATGCTGGGATTACATCCCAGGTGATGCCGCTGGCCCAGGGGCCGCAGTCTGAGAACATGTAAGAGTCTAGGAGTGAGTAGCAGGGAGGTGGAACTCTGAGAACTACAGGGTACCCAATAACAATGTCCAGCAGGATAACTCTAAAACGTTCATTCATTCAACATGTATTTTCTGCAAGTCCAATTGGGAAAACAGAACAGGAATAATTTAATTACCAGGAATTGGTTATACAGGTGATGAAGGAGCTGAATAACCAACAGGGAAGGTGAGGCAGCCCAGAGAATAGGAGCAGGAGGAAGTCACTGCCTCTCCTAGACCTCCGGCACAGTAGGAGCGGGGAGTGTTGCTGGAATTCAGAGGCAGGGGCCCCTGGGGAAGCCGGAAGCACAGTGGGCCCGGCTGGTGGAAGTGGAACCATGGAGGAGCTGCAGTTGCTGAAGAGGATGCTGGCCTGGGCAGGCAGCAAAGGAGGGATAGAAGCCCCTGGTGTCTCTGCACCCACCTCAGACTCTCCCTGCACAAACACACACACACACACACACACATGTGAACACACACACATGCACACGCACACAGAGCAGAGACTGGGTCTGAGGGCAGACAGGCACAGGGCCTCCCAGAGGGTCTACAAAATAGCTAGTGTGGATGAAGCAGTCATGGTCCCTGTCTTCATTGACCTTCCACTCTGAAAGATTGCGTGGAGCCTAGCAGCCCTGCAGGACACTGCTCTCTGGAGAAGTGTAGTGGACACCGCCTCCCCTCCCCTGCATATGTTCCAATCTAAGCCTTATTGTGTTGTGTTTGGAGGTAGGGCCTTTGGGAAGTGATTAGGTCGTGAGAGTGGAGCTCTCATGCGTGGGATTGGTGCCCCAAAAAGAGGCCAGAGAACTAATTCTCTTTCTTTCTTGCCACGTGAGGGTACAAGGAGAAGTCAGCAGCCTGCATTCCAGAAGACCCTCACCAGAACCTGACCTTGCTGGCATCCTGACCTCAGACTTCCAGCTTCTAGAACTGTGAGAATTAAGTTTCTGTTGTTGATAAGCCACCCAGTCTGTGATATTTTGTTATAGCAGCCCAAACAAACTAAGACAATAAGTATTTAAGTAAGCTGATTATGTCACTTTATAAAGATATGAAAAGTAAATTTATCTTCAGGAGAAGCTAGGCTTTAAAATTATTGACATTATAATTATGATATAATTCATTTTTGTCCATTTAGGAAGAAAGTTATAGAAAGAAATATTTTTTTTCTTTTGCCCAAATAACTTTGTATGGAATTAATGTTTTGAAATGGAAAAGCTCCCAAAGTGACAGTGGTTATCTTTTGAATTTCAGAATATCTGAATACTGTCATGTAAGTTACATTAAAATTAATAGAAGCCGAGGGTGTGTATTGAGGGGAAAGGAATGGATTCCTCACTGAGCTTTTGTTGGGGACTGCAGTTGTGCTGGGAAATGGAATTTTAGGTATGATGCATAATCGAGCATGAATTAATAGCATGGCAGAGTGGGGTCTACAATCAAAACGTGACTGTCTTTCACAGCTCAAGTGCTCTGCTCTGCTCCACATCCTAGAATTAAGCACTTAAATCATATATCTTCAAGTTCTTGCCAAAAAAAAAAAAAAACCCTACATTTCTCCTGTAAGCCTGATTTTTTCGGGGGAGGGGAGCAGAGAGTGGGTGGGTGGCAGTATTACAGAACTGTTCCTTTGAATGTTGCTCATATGGAATGCATTTGAATGACATTGACATTTGGAGGAAAAGATTCTGTGAGGATATGAGATAACAGCAGATCTGTTTGCTGGCTATAGTTATATGGTAATGATATCAGCTTTGCCTGGGAAAAATGACAGCATAAAATCCAGCTGATTTGCCTAGACAAAATGACAAGAAATTGCACGTATTTGTCTAGAGTAGCATGGTAATAGCATTAGAGGAATAGATTCCTGTTTTTTGGAGAGCGAATAATTTGGAGGCATAGTTCATACCCAGTATGTCATTGTAGCAATAAACAAGTGTCAGGAAACACCTTGTCTTTCTTTAGGATTAGATGTTACTGAGTAGCTTATTTAGGGTGATGGCATATTTTCTTCACAATTCTCAAATCTTAAGTGGACCATCTATACATCTTACTTTCAGGTCATCAACTGAGTTTATCTTATCTTTGCGGAAGTAATAAAGCAGTGCCTATTAGTAACAGAAGATTTTATTCTTCTGACAAGATTGAGTCAGTGCTAGTTTGCATGCACAGGTGTGATTTTCATGATAAAATAAACTTATTCCTGAAAAGGTGCAAGTAAGTTGAGTCATTTTCCTATTGGCTTATATTATCCTGTCAAAGATGTTATATCTTCCTTCCAGGTTGAACTTTAATTCACTTCTAACACTTTAACCTTCAGTTTCACTTTATTCCTGTAATCTTTCCAAAAAGTTTTCATATTAATTTTGGTAATCCTAAAAACACAAAAATAGCCAGGAACTTCACAACTTGGAGGATCCTTTAATTCAGAAAAATAACTGTTCTTTTTTTTTTTCCCCTGATAGCAGACATTCCTGTAAATAATAAACACATTTACCTTTTATTGGAGAAATTAAATCCCACAAATGTGTACTGACTGTCTAATGTTCACTGTTCTGGCAGTGGCTGAGTCACTGAGAACCCCTGTTCTACCCAAGAGAACGAGATGCAGTCGCGGGCATTTCTCAATCGCCATCACTGAAAGAACTGCTCTTTCAGGCTGCTAGGAAAAGGCCAATATTCTGATGCTTTTAGCATTCTGCTTTTTTTCTTTCTACAAAAAAATGATTGAGGGACTACTAAATGGGGCACCCATATATACAAAATCTTATATCCATTGTTATCATATATAATCAAGCACTGAAAGTGCTTATCTGCAGCCTGCAATTCTCAGCAATCAAGAGTCACATTAATTTCTCCCTTTTCTTTTCTTTCATTGCTTAGTAGATATTTTTCTACTAAACAACCTATTACATAATAGACTTTAGATTGTGGAGTCATACAAATCTAGGTTTGAATTTTATCTCTGACATCTACTAACCATACGACCTGTCTGTGCCTCAATTTTCTTCATCTTTAAAATGGATTTATTGAGCAGGATCTTGTAGGGCTGGAGCGAAGATTGGCAATAACATATGGCAAGTACCTAGCACAGCACATGCAGTAGACAACTCATTGTTATATCGATGGCATCATAATCATATTCTTCCTCTTTATCATCATCATCATCTTCATTAGAGTTAGTTGTCGATATCCCTTTATTCCCACTTGATTCGGAGACCCGTAACTTCAGGACCTATCAGTGTCAGGCATAGCAGCCACTCAATAATTGTTTATAGAAAGAAGCCAGGGGTAAAACTGAACATGTGAATTATACATCTGTGAACTCCAGATTCCTCAAGCCTCACCAGCCTATGGATTCAAAATAATCCACAATTACTGACTCTTACACACCTGTTCACACAGCACTCTCGCCTCCTAAAATATGCTTCTTGAACATTTCTGTGTGTCTCCAGGGTTATCTCATTTGTGCATAGAAAGAAGCTTCATCCCAGAGGGCTCCTCCTCATGTCACCAGGCAATGCACCAAAGCCCAGAGGTACCGAGCTGTAGGACAGGTGACGGAAAGGGATGTGGAGGTATCTTTTTCCATTTGGTACTGGTTCCATTAGAGGGGCTCCAGAGCAGTGCTGCTTCGGAACCAATGTTACTGCCACTGGCACAAGGCTCTGAGTGTGTGCTCGGGAAGGAGCAGAGATACATCTCTGTGCCATGTTCAAAATCAGCCCCCTTCTCTGGCCGAGGCTCTGTGCATCAGGTCTAGAGCCTGCTTCTTCCCCAGTAAGAGGAATTATCTTCAGGAGGCAGCTCAGCCCCTCATGAAAATAGGTGTTGCTCATGTCTGCCCCAGTGGTTCACCAGACATGCCAGGACACAGCTGACGACCTCTAGCTCTTCTCCTGCAGTGGACGCAATATTTGTTCAATACCGGCTCCGTAGCTAAATGCTGGTTTACTCTGCAATGGTGACAAACCACACTTCCAGAAAAAAGTTCATTTATTGTTTTCATCTAACATTAATGAGGGTGTTTTATGGGAGACCTAAGGTTTCTTTTTGGGAGGCTGTCTGAGAGGACACAGCCCAGCACAACAAGTCCAAAATACATCTATTCACACTTACCACAGGACTCTAGGGACTGCCAGACTGCCCTAGTTTCAGAGTTGCTTCTAGGAAAGTCTGTAGGCAAAGCAGATATTGCTCCCATACAAGTCTGGCACCAG
>RJWJ010033664.1:0-17751 GCA_004363605.1 Indri indri | reverse complement strand
TGGGGTGGGGAATTCGAACCTGCACGCAGGTGGTGCGGCGACGCACGAGGGCGGGAGGAGATGCGTCATCTTCCACCTGGGAAGAGAATGAACGGTGGAAGAACAGTAAGAACCTCCAGCACGCTCGGCGTGTTTTCCTCTCTCCCTGTCAACGGGCAAACGCAGCAAATCCTGGAAATTTCGGGTGGACTTTGCAAGGTGGAATGAGCTGTGCCTTAGACTCTCTCCTCGCGGTCAGGGTCAGGCTGCCTGCGGCGCGGCAAGGCGCACTCAAAGAGCGAGAGGATGACGGATTGCAGACGGAGCTGAGCGGATCACGTGTCCCGGTCTTTAGGAGCTGTTTTATTTGTGTTGCCTCAAATATTTTAAAACACAAAAGCTGCAGTGAATCTCATTGACAAAATGTTGTATGTTTGGGGAGCAACTCCCAAAATTATCCTCCGAATTTCTTTTCTAAGCAGGAAAATTTCCTGGGGACGCAAAATGGCAGTTTATCTAGAATTAATCAAAAGCAAATATTTATAGCAACATTTAGAAGTTTTTAAGAACCCCTCCCTAAATAAGCCCCTTGTCCTCAAAGAAAGATTAAAAACACCTTTCGAAGGCAGAATGGCATGGCACGGCTAAGACCTTCGGAACACGCGAATGTCAGGAATGACTGGTGAACAGTCGGTCTCCTGCGCAACCTCACCGTACAGGCGGCGTCCCACGCCACTCCACGAATATTGTCTTCAGGTCACCGAGGACGAGGTTTGCTTGTTGGTTTGTGACGAGGTTGGAATCTCTTTCACAAAACACAATCTGTTCTCATCACGACAGAGAGACTCAGTTGCAGAACAGGAATAGAAGAGAAAACGCGTTTTGAACAAAGGTTCTCCTGACTTCAGCTCCGTAGAGGGCAAAGCTTTGGAAGGAGACATCGAGACACAGTGGACACGCCTTGGGTATGACGCACAGTTGTCATCTGTGGCTGCTTTGAAGGATGTTGTGGATTTCAAGAAAGTGCTAATGCTTTTCTCTTTCTTTCTTTTTTTATATTATGAAAATGGAACAGACGTGTGTATATACTTGGTGCCTGAAAGTTTTAACTTTAAGCCCAAACCTCCGTTTCTCCAAGTTGAAAAGTGAAAAGTGTGCTTTGGGGCAAATAAACTTGGTGCTGTTGCTAGGGACCCGTTCCCTGATTTCCCACCCTTTAATCATCTTCACCAATTTTGAAAATGAAGCATGAAACCAGAAGCTACATTATTTGATTTTCATCCTGATTTTGCTTTTCGTTTTTTCTAGAAATCCTTCCCGAATCACTTTAACTCTTTCCCCCTTCTCCTGCATCCATCCGTGGGCGATGCTTGTGCTGTTCCTCTGCCTCTCGGCTGCTAAGTATCCTCTGACCTCCTTTTATGGAGCGAATGCTTAGCTGTCTGTGTCAGCCATCCCCTCGCCCTGATAACTGTATCACAGTTTTGGTTAAAGAATTCTGCAGTGCTTACGTGACTACGAGTTAATAATTACTTTCTCTTTGGTTTGCTTGCTTGTCTATGAACCTATGTATTTTCCCCCAAAACTTCTTCAATAATTGCCAAATCCAACACCAACCCGTCTTTCTTCTAGGTTCCCGAAGGCCTCCCTCCTGGAACCCTCTGGCCTCCTGGTCTGGTCCTGGCCCACTGACCTTGACCTTGTGTCCTGCACAAGCTGTCGTCTTTTCTTATCTCCTGGAAATGCTCTATTTCTTCTGTTGGATCCCCGACTTCCGGAGCCCTTGGTTTCTTCTTTCCTGGTTTCTTTTTCAGTTTGGTGGGGCACATCCTTTAGTGAGCTCCTGAGCAAAGATCATGGGTAATAACTGGTTGAGATCTTGCCTAGTAGTGCTTTTAATCTGCCCTTACCCTTTGATCAGCAGTGGGTTGGGTGTAGAATTCTCTTTGGGAAGTATTTTCTTTCTAGGTATGGTCTCCTTGCTTCCAGTGTTGCTGTTGAGAATGTCTGATAGGTTTTCTGATTCCTGATCCTTTATATAAACCCACTCAATCTTTTTTTTTTCTTTTTAACTTTCTGTTAGTTTTTCGGATCTTGTCTTTATTGTCAGCGTTGTGAAATGTCACAGTGATGTGTCTTGGTGAGGATTCTTCTTCATTAATCATTTCACCTTTCAAACTGGAAACTCTCACCCTCCAATGCTGGGATTTTTAAAATAGTATTTATTTGGTCATTTTCTTCCTATTGCTTTCTGTTCTCTCATCCTGTCTCTTCTGTTTCTCAGATGTTTCTGTTTCTCACCTCCTGGGTGAGCCTGCAATTTCTAGTCTTCCCTGTTTTATTACCTCTCTTTTTGACTTTTTGTTGTACTCTGTCAGGGATTTTTCTCAAGTTAATCTTCCCAAAAATTACTATTGATTTTTTAAGAATTTTTACCTTGGTATTTTTGATTTCTAAAAGTTTTTTTAATTTTATAAATGTTTTAATTTAAAAAGCGACATTCATTTCTCGTTTCGTGAATGCAGTATCTTTCCTCTGATCCCTGTGAATATTCGTTGTTACTCTGCAGAAAAGTTTTTTTTTGAATTGTCTGTTGCCTCCAAGGCTGTCCATTCCCCTCCCCATCTCTCCCAGCTTTCTGTCGTTTACATTTCTGTGCTTGTTTGGGGATTTCCTTAGAGGGCTTGATTCATACTTGAGAACGAGGCCTGCAGCCAGCTGCAAGCTCTGTAGTTATGGATTTATGGGTGGGACTTGGTGAATAGGGTTTCCCAGTTGCATGAGAACTTACCTATTTTGGGGGTGGGGGGACCTTCTATATGGGCATCTTACGTCTTTTCTTTTGGTTCAGTTTCTGGAAGAACTTTCCCATTTCTACTGGGAGAGTGCTCTGGATTGCATTGTGTCCCTGCACAAAGACGCGTTTAAGTCCTAACCCCCAGGGCCTCAGAATGTGACCTGTTTTGGAAATAGGGTCATTGCAGATGTGATCAGTTAAGTGATGACGAGGTCATCCTGGACGAGGGGGCCCCAATCAATTATGACCGTGTCCTTATGAGAAGAGGAGAGACAGACACACAGGAGGAGCCACGTGAGATGGAGGAGAGATTGGGGCGAGGCTGTCACAAGCTGAGGAACGCCCGGAGCCACCAGCCACTGGCAGAGGCAGGAAGGTCCTCTTCGAGAGGCACTGGAGGGAGTGGGGGCGGGGCCCTGCCAACACCCGATTTCAGGCTTCCCGCCTCCAGAGCAGTAAGAGTGTGCATTTCTACTGTTTCAGGTGGCCCCGTGTGTGGCACTTTGCTATGGCAGCCCTGGCAAATGAGCGCCGAGAGTACATGCGCTCGTTGCTCCTTTTCCTGGTGGCCGAGGGGGACAGGGCTCAGCAGGAGGTCCCCTCTTCAGTCCAGACCTCACTCAACCTCCCGCCACTTCCGTGGTTAGTTTGGGGTCTCACTGTTACCTTAGTCTGTGCCCGGTGTCCCTGGGCGGAGCGTCTCTGGTTGAATTGCTCTTGAAATTAACCTTGGGGTGGGGGGGGCGTGGCCAGTGCGGGGTGGGCATCTAGGGCTAGGTCCTCCCCACTCAGACGCCCAACTAATCCTCGCGCTTTCAGCCTCAGCTCCTGGTGACAGCGGCACCTCCCGCCCTTGAGCTGTCTGCCCCTTGTCCTCAGCAAGGCCACGGGACCCCTTCATCCTCCCAGAGGGGGGTGAGGGCGCCCTCTTCTGGCCGGCCCGAGCGTGTGCGCCCTGCGCCCTGGGCCTCTCCCCTGCGCCCCAGGTCTCTGCCAGTGGAGTGAGGTCCTGGGGGGCGTCTCCGTTCTGACTCAGCTGGAGTCACCGCCACTTCCTAGCGCAGCTCTTTCCCACACAATAGCCCCTCAGTGCACATCGGTTGAGCAAATGAAGGAATGAAGGACTTGAGATGACTTTGAAGCTAAAATGAGTAGACATCTAACTTTATGCCGAAGAGAAAATCAACCCTAAGGCTAAGAGTGTTAAAAAAAGAACTGATCCACCCATCCTTTACAAATGGAAATTTATATTTCAAACTGAAAAAAAACAGTGAAATTGGCGCTTTGATGCAGTCCTATAATTATAAAACCAAACATCTCCTTGCTAACATTTTTGAATTCCAATCAACTGCAGAAAGTTTCTTGGATCGTCTCACACTTGGGTTTGACGTCCTTAAAATTAATCAGCTGAGCATGGTTTACAGCTCACAAAATTCTAGGAAAAATGCTATATTTTTAACTGGGCCATTTTACACCAAGTTTCCTAGAACCAGCTAAGCGCTGGCCTATAACTTCTCCTTAAAACCTTCTCATTCTCCCCAGATGGAGGGGTTCACATCCCTGACAAAATTACTCCTTCTAGATAAATACAGAACCCTGGTCGGTTTTCTTCACAAGAATGCATATTTTTACAAGGTGTTTCCCATACGCGTGAAGTCAAAGACTCACTCCAGGGCCCAGGCCCTGGCCTATGTCCTGAGTGGTTGGTGCCTTATGAACAGGGTAGATCTGACGTCTACACTTCAGGCCTCTGTGCAGTCGGCGACAAAGACTTTCCTTCCCGTCTGTTTTGATTAGAAAAACGGTTTAAAAAAATCAAGGAAACTCAAGATGAGATGCATTTTCAGCACAGCAGAAGAAATCGTGGAAGCACAGTGGGAATTAGCGTGATGGCCTGACGGATCTGCTAGGCCAGGACTTATTTCAGAAATCTGTCCTCTTTGAGTAGATTTTACTACCGCATCAGGCAGGAATCTTTTCATGTAAGTGTCAGAACCCAACTCGCATTACTGTAGAAAATGAGTAATTTTGGGCTCACGTAATCCAAGGGACAGTTGAGAGGGGAAGGTGACGACCACATTCTGGGGCAGGCTTGGGCACGAGGATGTCACTCTCCTTTCCTCCCTCTGTGTCTCTCTGCTTCCCTGTCCCTGGCCGGCCTCCTCCAAATGGCGGCAAAGACAGCAGCTCCTAGTATCATATCAGATGGGGCCCCGAGACCGGCTGGCTCTAGACCCAAGACAGCAACCCTGGGGAAGGGCTCCCCATCCCTGGATCACCCAGAGGCAGAGGTGCTGGAAGGTTCTGTGGGAAGACGGCAGCTCTCGTTTGAACCACTGCTGAAGATAGGGAAAGGGCATTCCCCAAATTAGGGCAGTGCTGGTCTGGACACATGACCCAACAGACACATGTCCGCTACGGCCACTGCTTTCCCTGCTGCGTTTTAGAAGCATGAAGTGAAGTGTCATGTGGTTTTAGACCCTCAAAAATTGCTGAGGCCACATTACCAGTGCAGTGGAATAGAGCAGTGGAAGGTTTGCATCTGTGTGTGTAGAGAGTGCTTAGCGGGCAGGGGAGTGGTGTCCTCGACCCTGAGCCTGGGGCAGGGGGGGCAGGAGTTTGCAGATTGGGGTAGGGAAAGACGTCGAGGCCAGAAGTGAGGCAGCGGCAGATACGGTTGACGTGGCTCGGACCTGCGGGTCATGGCTGGGTTGTCCTGGGCATCACCCGCATAGCTGCCACTCACTCCTCACTCTGCGGACAGGGAAACTGAGCCGCAGAAAGCTCAGCTGACTAGCCCGAGGCCTGTGGTTAGTTAGCAGCAAAGAAGGCACTAGGGCCTCATTCCCAGACAGGAGGTCAACTTTCCACTCTGCTGCCTGACGAGGCTTAAAACGGGCACAGGGTGGGAACGAGAAACCCCCGCTGCCCTCGGCTATGGGTCAGTGGAAACCTCAAGTCCTCCTCATTGGTTGCGTTTCCAACTCTTCTTGCCTTGAAATAGTGGAGTTGCCTCTTTGGGGCATTTGGCTTTAAGCTGACTCGGAATCTCGCACCCCTCCGCTGGAATGAGATGAAACTCCAGCTTCACAAGGACAAGCAAATCTGTTAATATAATTGCAGTTGCAACACCAGTGGTTGGTGGGGACACCCAGAGGGGTGGGCTTGAGCTGGGCCTCCAAGAATAATTCCCAGGACATCCCAGCACTAACCCTCTGCCCTGTCTGGAAGGGGGAGCGGGAGGTTGCACTGGAGAGGCTGGATTTAGGAACATGCCGCACAGCTGCCGTCCAGGGGTCAGGGGGAAAGATGAGGGTGCTCCTTAGCAGTGGCCTGGATGCTGGAACGTGGGGTCTGGCTGCTGCGACTGAAGTCACAACTTCCCTTTGAGTCCTGGAGCTGGTGGTGGGACTTTGGGATGCCGAGTCCGGCTATGCTGCCGCCAGCCGCTGTCTCTCGACTCTCAGGGAGCTGGAGTCTTAGAATTGGCTTCTCAGTCCTGGGTGTCTGTGTTCAAGTTCCGTGAGACAGAGCCTTGTGCGTGTGCTCACTGAGGGGAGCTCCCAGGAAAAACCTGCAAGGGGCAGGGAAGGAGAACAGGGTGGGAGAAGAAGCCACTCAGGGAGGCGCTCTGGCATGGGAGCTGTCTGCGGAGGGTGTCTGGCACAGAGGCAGTGGCCCGGAGTGCACCCACATCAGACGTCACTGGCTGTGGGCCACCCCAAGGGAGATGGGATATGACCCTGTCCTATAATAGTTGTCTATTGCTGTGTGACAAACTGTCACACACTTAGCAACTTACAATAACACACGTTTATTGTCTTGGGTCAGAAATTTGGGTATGACTTAGCTGGATCCTCTGCTGGGGTCTCAGAAAAGCTGAAACCTTGGTTTCTGGAACTCAGGGTCTTTTCAAAGCTCCTAACGTTGTTGGCAGAATTCAGATCCCTGTGGTTGCAGGACTGAGGTCTCGTCTCCTTGGTTGTCAGTTGGGGACTGCTGACAGCCCCTAGGGGTCCCTGCATTTCCTAACCATGTGGCCTTCTCATGGTACAGTGGCTTACTTCATCAGAGCCAGCGTCTTGGTCTGTTTGGAGAGCTGTGCACAAAAGACCATAAACCGGGTGGGTGGCTTCAACAACAGAGGTTCTGGAGGTTGGAAAGTCCAGGATCAAAGAGCAAGCAGATTCGGTATCAGGAGGGCGCCCACTTCCTGGTTCATAGATGGTGGCTTCCCTCTGTGTCCTCACATGGTGGGAGGGGTGAGGGGTCTCGCTCTGGCCTCTTTTATAAGGATACTGATCCCATTCACGAGGGCTCCTCCCTTGTGACCTAAAAACCTCCTGAAGGTTATACTATCTCCTTGGGGTTAGGATTGCAACATATGAGTTTTTGGGGGGACACGAACATTCAGACCATAGCAACCAGCATGACAATCTCTCCCTCCAGTCTTCTAGGACAGAGTCTTATGTAACAAAGTTATCACTCGGGTGACTTCCCACCACTTTATCATAACCAGATCCGGGGAGGGACGCTTAGCATCTTTGTCATATTTTGGCTGGAGTCAAGGCTCAGGTTCCACTTGCACTCAAGGGGAGGGGATTACACAAGGGCTCGGCTCCTTGGGGATCACCTTAGAAATCCACCCACCACACGTACCCCAATGTCTCCAGAAGAGGCAGCTCCCACATCCACGGGCAGTTCCCCAGGAAAGGGCACAGGTGTGACCCCTTAGCGACCGACTCTCATATGAAAGGGGTCTGGGAGAGGCACCCGTAGCACCTTCCACGCTGTGCTTGCAGCGTAAGTAGCAGAACAGTTACCGGCACCTTCTGTCCACCTTCCAAACACCACGGCGCGTGCCTGAGTGGGGCAGCCTCATCCCCATTCAGAGCCGGCTCTACAAGGGAACCTGGGAAATGAGTTTTTAACTTTCTAACTTGTGCAGTTCAGGGAAGGAGATGGGAAGAGGTGCCAAGGGTTAGTTCCACCCAACGGTTAAGGGGAAACTGAGTCAGGAGATTCTGTGACTTATGAGGTCCTTCAGATGGCCAGTTCCAGGCCAGGACTCTTGATGTTTAGGTCAGTGCTGACTTTTGAGACTGTTTTCCTCCTGGGACAGGTGGCAGAGAGGAAATGACATTTCAGTGAGGATCCCAGATACTGGTAAATGAGAAAGCCATAGAACTAAAATCCTTTCTCATTAGCACAAGGGAGGTTTGCCACCAACTGCCACCAGCTTCCAGAGGTTTCCAGAGCCACAGGCATTGTTGGAGAGGGTGTGGATTATCAATGATTAGTTATAGTTAAGTATTAAAGAGTGTGGATCCTTAGTGAATGGGGGCTTTTATTTCTTTAAATCTTGTTCTAAATGATTTGTCACCTTTGCCATTTAAACACAGTCATCCCTTGGTATCTGCGGGGGTTGGTTCCAGGATCTCCCACGGATACCAAAATCCATGGATGCTCCAGTCCCTGGTATAAAGTTGTGTAGTGATGCGTATAACACGCACACATCCTCCCAGTACTCTAAGTCATCTCTAGATGACTTATGACTCCTAATGCAATGTAAATGCTCTGTAAATAACCGTTACACTGTATTGTTTAGGGGGCATTGGCAAGAAAAAATCTGTGCATGTTCAGTACAGATACGATCATCTGTATTTTTTGAATATTTTTGAACCATGTTGAATCCATGGATGTAGAGATCACCTATATGAGGGTTGACTGTAATAGCAATTTCTAAAACCAAGGAATGTATATTCTTAGCTATCTTGAAAAGAAAAAGGTGTATTTGTGAAAGAAACTATGTAATGGGAACATGTAAAATGTGCTTGTTCAGTTAACTTCCGTGAGCTGAGCTGCTTGGAGCAGGAGGTTGCAACCAAAGGTCGTCTTGCTTGCAGACAACGTGCCTGGAGAAATCGTCCTCCTAAGTGCTGAGCTCACAGACTCTAACCAAGGACGCAGCAGCAAATACCCCAGCGCCCCACAGGGGCCCAGTTCTGTGCCTGCTCTGTGGAGAGAGGATGTGGGGGGGACAACGAGACGCCCCCCTGCAGGGAGTAATGTCTTCCCACATGTTACATGCGCAGTGTGGATCCACACCCAGAGCCTCTGCTGGGTTCATGGTCACCTGCGGGTAATGGGTGCAGAAGCCCCATCATCTGAGCCACCATCCTTGTTCCCACCTGATGTCCTGCAAGCGAGACCTCTGGGGCAGAGCCAGGTGGGCCCCGTCATGGGTGAGTGGGGGGCCTGGAGCTTAAGGGCGGAGAGGTGTTCTCTCCCTTTCTCCCCTAAACTGCGAGGAGATGATCCTTGGAAAGGAGTTACTGGTTTCTCTACTCTTCAGACTTGGCTTTGGAAGGTTCTCAAAGTCAATAATACCCTCCAGATGTCTCTTGCTATTTCTCATTGACCGAATTTTCATATGGGCCACGAGATAGGAGAGGATCGAGAAGGCTGGGGGTGTCCCAGGCCAAGGTAGCCATCTGAGCTCTGCTACTAACCCAGGGGACAGTGTCACTTATCCTCTCTGAATATTGTTTTTCTCATCTGTAAAATGGGGCTATAATTTCACCTAACAGAAAGTGGCACCTATCTATTTAAAAGGAAGGGCTTAGGGTGGTGATATTCGTGATAAGAGAGAGAATGTATATTAAAAGTGATTTGAAATGTGCAAAGCTTTGTTGAAAGACGAGAAGCTCTGAGCAAGTTGACCATTTTCATTCCCCGGGTCCGTGTCCTAGAATGGGACTCTTAGCCCCACAATCAGAATCATTATATGTAGAACTTAAAAGAAATGTAGACTCTTTTTTTTTTTTTTTTTTTTTGCCTTTTCACTGGCAAACAGAGCTTTGGTTAGTGGAAAGTCTAAGCGATTTCAATTGCTGGTTTTTATATTTGAAAGGGGAGGTTATTAGGAGAAGTCTCAATTCAGAAACTTCAAGAAGAAATGGGAGGGTGTGGTGAGGGTTGGGGGGGATTATATTTCCTGTTTTCCTTTCAGAGGGTGTTGGAAAACATTGCAGGAAAACCATGGATACCTACGAAGAAATTCCAAAATTTATTCTTTTTGCCACCAGGGGCCCAGCCCAAAGGTGACGAGTAGAAGTGGTCAATTTTTTTTAAGAGTTGGGGTTTGCAGGAGTCCAGCTAAAGGCTCGTAGGGCGAAGACAGCATTCGGAGGGTGACATCAGCCTGCGGCGGGGGCCAGGAGCAGCAGAGTGCAGGAGTCTGGTTTTCATTTACAGTTTGGGTCAGTCCGCAGTGAGGATGGGGAGAGGAGGGGTCGGGGAGGGAGGAGGAGGAGGAGGAGGAGGAGCTGGAGGAAGCCCTGACTGTATCCCTGGCCCCCGTCCAGCTTGGAGCCCAGTCGTCCACCAAAGGCCGCTCAGTTCTCCTGGGCTCCAGCCTCCTGCAAGGACTGCAAGAGGAGGTTTCCTGGCAGCGCCTGGAGTCCCCGCTCCCTCTGCTTGGGTAGAGAAAGGCTGCGGAAAGAGAAGGAGACGCAGCGTGTGGGGAAATATGCGTCCTATTCGAACATAATTGAACCTAGAAGCCCAGGGACACACGCATCTTCAGGCTTGCTCAGGGGTAAGTGCGATTTCGCCTGTTTTCTCAAGTTTGTGGGCAAGAGGGAAGCGCCGAGGCGGCCGTTTTCTAGGTGGCTTTAGTGGCTCTTACGTCCACTCTGTCCGTCGGTTTTCCGTACGTGTTTTAGGTCTCTGCAAGAGTCCGCTGATTTCTCTTTCTTACTTTGTGGCAGCTGGGTTTCCTTACCCTGGTTAAGGTCGCGGGTTGCCTGAGAGCATGATGGCTTTCAGCCCCGTCTGCGGCTGTCTCTGTGCCCTGTGGGGTCCTGACTGCAGTGCGTTTCAGCTCGTGATTTATTTGAAGTTGTCTCCTCCTCCGAAAACCCAGTGGGGATCTGCTTTGTCTGCAGAAGTGTCTTTGCTGAGATAGCAAGGGCTACC
Source organism: Indri indri (assembly GCA_004363605.1). Taxonomy (NCBI): domain Eukaryota; kingdom Metazoa; phylum Chordata; class Mammalia; order Primates; family Indriidae; genus Indri; species Indri indri. The sequence continues at coordinate 6,995 of RJWJ010033664.1, read as the reverse complement.
TATGGGGAAGCTCCACCGGAAGACTTGCTCTGAGCTCTCAGGCGGTCACCCCGTGTCGGGGTGCATCTGCTGGGTTTCTGCTCGGGGCCACCCCTGGGAAGGGGCTGGTGGGCACCTCTGTGGCCTTCAGGAGATTGGGTGGCTCTGGTGCCCAGGCTGGGGGCCGAGGCAGGGGTCACTCCGTTGTCCATTGACATCAGGGCTTCACCTTCTCAGGAACCTGAAGTCACTGTTGTAGACGGTGTCTTCTGGGGTTGCTTAAAGGAGCTGCAGGGTCAGGGCAGGAGAAGGAATGTGGCGTTCGGGCGGCGTGCCGAGTGGATAAGGCAGGGCTTCTGGGGCTGCAGGGCCAGCCCGTGGTGCCCAGAGGTGAGGCCGGTGCCAAGCTGGGAGGCCCAAGGGCTGTTCCCTGGCCCGGAGGACGCAGGGTGGGGCTCGGGTCCTCCCTCCCCGAGGATGGAAAGTGTTCCCTGACAGTTGCCGGCCTGTTTTGGGGACCTGTTTTAAGGGCTAACTATGTTAGAAAATGGGGTGGGGTCCCTGGGAATGCCCTGGGGGCACAGGGGAGTGGGTGAAGAAAAATCAGCTTTCACAGCAAGCCCAGGAACAAATTTAGAGGCTGGCGTGGACCCAAGAGCAGCCTTCTCTGAGCTCAGGGGAGGACCCTGCACCCCACGGGGATGCAAGGCTGCTGCCCAAGCCACCCGGACCCTCTCCCCGCACACGGCGAAGCCCAGATGGGAACCACAGGACCCCAGAGCTGCGAGGGTGCTCGGGGCTCCTGAGGGAAACTTATCCCCAGCCTGGGACTCCCCAACTCCCCGGGAACCCACTCTTAATACTGCAGAAAACTGAACAGAAGTGGCTTTACAATCCAAATGATATTGCTCCTACCACAACTGTACTGAAAGCGGTCGCTTGGCTGTGGACGGCATAATCGGGACTTCTGGGCTCTTTGCTGGGCTAAAGACAGTGGAAGCGACACTTGGTTGGAGCCACTGGTTTTAAAACTGTGGAATCAGAGGCTCCAAGGTGTGAAATCACTGTGGAGGCCGCGGGTGTCTGAGATGGCAACAAACTCCTCTCCCACTGCAGGGAGCTGGAGCAGATAAGTGGGCCCACGGCAATTCGCATCTGGATGGGAAGACCAGTCTGGGCTCCTGAGAATCTACCAGCTAAGGGAGAAAGGAGCAGGCGGACCGCAGGGAGGGGCAGCGGCTCTGTGGCCGGAGCACCAAGCCGGCCCCGCTCACTCCAGCCGCCCGGGGGCGGACGGCCCAGCGGGCCCTGGGTTTGCCTCCTCCTGCTGTGGGCTTGCAGCTGAGCATGAAGGCATAGGCGTGGAGGGTGGGCTTTTGCAGAAACCGAGATGTAGGAAGGGGGGGCCACGTGTCTCGGGCCGTCTTTGTTTAGGCAAAGGGGCGAGGGTTTTTCATTACCTTGAGGCTTAGTTTTCTCTTTTCCTCACTAGTGGCAGCGAGAGACCCGTAAGTGGACGTTGGGTGGAGACGAGGACTTGGGAAGGAGCGCGGTGGCGGTGGCGGTGGCGGGGAAGGGTGGCTGTCCCGCTTCTGCCTATCTGGGAGTGGGAGGGTGTGGCCATGGCACCTTTCTGGGAGATGGCTGGGGAAACCTCTAGAATGTTAGCCCTTGGCCAGGGCTCTTCTCCTACTTGGGAGGGTGTGTCCCCCACCCATGGCTGTGGCCCTTAGGTGATGGGACATGGCAAAGGTCCAAAGCTGGGCTCTTAATGAAATTTTTGATAACAGGTAGGCATCTTTCTGAACAAGAATCCGCTTTACATCTGTACTTCACTTTATTTCTAGAGTGTTTAGAAATGACTACACCTCACTGGCTTATCAGACATACTCTTTATGATTTAGTATCTTAGTAACTTAATATGTCATTGACAGTAGAGTAGGAAGAAACCCCTCTGTTCGATCCATTATTGGTTATTGATTTGTGGTTCAAAGGAGGCCTCCCCTTCCTGACCTCAGTTTCGGGTGTGGAGCCCGTTGACTCTGGGGCTTAATGCCAGCTTGAAATGAGACGTCCTTCCCCTTCGGAAGTTGGTGGCACGGTTGTGCCAGTGACTTGTTTCCTTGCTCAGAGTGTTTAGACAACGCACGGGATGAGGTATGGTCCTCACCAGCAGGCTGTGCCACTTCCCACTTTTGTGTGAAATTCCACGTTTAGGATTTAAAATTCACTGACAAGTCATGAATTCTGTTGCAGGAGACTTTCTCGCAGGCATATTAACAACTTTAGCAAAAAATTTTTCTTTGAAAATTAGTCTTTGTCATTGTTCTTTTTGGAAGAAGCTGAGAATGTGGTATCTCTTGGGGGAAGAATCGCAAGTGGTTTCCCCAGCCGAAGGGGACGTCGTGTACTGGGCAGCTTCTCCACACTGACCTGCAGAAGCAACCTTTTCACAATGTCCTGGCTGTGGCCAGCAGCAAAACACTCACCAGTGCGACATAAATAGCTGATGGTGTGAGGGGCGGCCTGACATTTAAAAAATGCTCTTGGTAGCTCTAGCTAAGCCCAAAGTGATTCAAATTTTAAGTCAGGGGAGCTTTGAAAGGTTTCTGCTGGTTCAGACAGCCAGCAGGACAGAGCTAGCAAAGACGGTCCTCTTCACCCCTGCATTTCTAGATGCAGCTTCTCTGTTTCCACCGTCAAAGTTCCGGGAGACAATCCTACTCTTTACAGAAAAGATGTTGCTTGTCCCCTCGAAAGCACAGTGATGCATGTCTTATTCCCAGGGAGTACCCGCAGGTCCTCATTTTGCAAAAAGGGGTTCTCTTCAGGAATTCATTATATTAATTCTTGAAAATATAATTTTTAGTACATGCTGGTCTCTCGGTCCTATTTTGGGAAGGAGATAAGATTTTGAGTTAGCACATTTATCCTGGTACAGCCGCTTCTGAAAAGGCAGTTAGGTTTTTTTCCTCTAGAGGGCGGTGTATCCTGCCGAGCTCCAGAAAAATCTTGAAGTGGCGGCTGGAGTCTCCCAGGGTGGGGTTTCAGGGTTCTCGGGGACTCAGTGATGCTCTTCTCCACAGAGCTTTAGGACAGACAATTCAATACATTATTGTTATTATTGTTAATGTGGCTGTTCATGATAACTGAAGTGGATATAAATTTAGAGCTTTCTTTTTCTTCTATGCTCAGGTGTGTGCATATTGAGATGAAATTATGTCTCCAAATGAGGCATTCTGCATTCTAAAACAATTGCATTACCAGGGCGTTAAACAAACAAGACATTTTAAAGGAAACGTTTTAACCGTATCTGTTAATAATTACAAAAGTTTAAATTAACAGGTACTTAGAGAGCTAGTTTGCCACTTCGTGCCACGCTACATCCCTGTAGAATTTCTGAACTTTAGAACTGGAAGGGATGCCAAGATTAACCGACCCAGTAACTCCCGAAGTTTTCATTGCCTGTCCTTTGGTATTTTCCCCTTTGATGTTTTCCTTTGATGGATAACTGGTTTAATGTATTTAAAAAATTCACATAAACTATAATTATGAATATCTCATTTTAAATATTTGTTAATAAAAAAAGTTACTGACTTTCAGACTTATGATTATTAGCCTGAGATAGTACCACTGTCAGGGTCCTGAGGTGCAGAATGCCAGCTCAGAACAAAGAAACCTAACGCTTCGTTTCATCTCAGTGCCCTCCTAGTCACCTGAGCTTAGTAAGACCTACTGTGCTCCATGGCACTGAGCGTCGAGGTTGGAGGAGGGGACGTAGGTGAATAAGATGCATCTCTGCTCTTCCAGTTGGCAAACAGAATTCCTATTTGGCTACATGAAATATTGAAAAACTGTTACCTTGGCGGATGCTTTCCCTGCACCCTTTATGCTTCAGATGAGGAAATGGAGCTCAGAGAGGTGAGTGCTTAGTGCTAAGGCCACAGAGCTAGTAGGAGAAGCAAAACCAGCACCTTCTGAGTGCTCTGCACGCATCTGATGTATCCAGCAAGCAGGTATCTGGGCCCTGGTACCTTAAAAGTAGGACAAGACTTTAAGGGTGTATTTTAGGGGACCATGTGGAGAAAGACACCCTATCCCTTTCCCAGTCTTCTTTGGAGTAGCATCTTTTAAGTTGACTTAGCAGAGGGGTAACTGTTGTAAAAAAAAATCTGGAAAGAAAAAGGAGAGAAGAAAAATAAAACAAATACAAAAAGTTCTGCCAAGCCCTCTCCCAAAGGCAAATTGTGAGTCTTGTAAGGGTCTGGCTGCACTTGGCATCGCGCGGTCCTGCTGTTCTGGAGTTTCAGACTCGTGAACTGCATAGCAACGTCTGGGAGTTGGGAGTGGCCAGGGAGAAGAGCAATGGGAAACCACATTTCTGTCCAGTCCCCCAGTGTGTGCTATACGTTCGATTTTCAGGGACCTGGAGCATCAGCAATTGGCCACTGGAAGCAAAAGCTCACGGGTCGGTTTAATTTCAAAATTAAAAATTGAGCAGCAGCTGGAGATGACTCAGGTCTCAAGGGAAACCGTTCCAGGAAACTGGCTTTTCACTTCTGGAATCTTCATTAATTGATTCAGCAGCCCAGTGCCGGCACCCAGAGTTAGCGCCAGCTCAGCTAAACCCACAGATGGCCTGGACGGCGCACTGGGGTGGGGGTGGGGTCTCTGTTTCTAACTGGGGCAGGGAAAAGCCATCACCAGTCAGAGCCTAGGCTGGGGTAGCAGATGGAAGGCAGCGGTCACAGGACCATTGCCTGTTCAAGCAACAGACAATTATCCTTAATTTACACATAAAAAAGTGAGGCTGGGAGAGGTTACTGACTGTTACTGACAGACACAGTAAGGAAGTAGATTTTCCCAGGTCGTTACACTAAATCCAGTATTGATGATATTGCATCAGATGTTTCTACCCAATTCTTAAAATGGTCTCTATTTTGAAGAATCATTTTCTCTTCCATACTTGAATATGAATCAGACTGGAAAACAAACTTTAAAAAAAGTAAATTTTCCTTACAATGTGAGAACATTTCAGCCACTTCACCTGCACAGTTTCACAATGGAACGCATGGTGTCGGAGAGGGCGGCAGCACCACCGTCGTGGCCAGGAAAGGATGGCGGAGATCAGCAGCGACCTGTGTTAGGGGGTTGGGATGAAGTGGGCATTTGTGCAATTTCTTTTGAAGCATTATCTAACGCACTCTCTTTCTTCGCACTAAAGTGGAAATAGTCTCTGCCTAGTGTTTATAATTAGCAATACGAATGGAGACAAAGTCCCGTCTGGCTGCCATACGTTGAGGAGTGTAGAATGCTTTTTACATTTGCACGGTGACATCAGGCTTTTCAGACCACAGCAGATATGGAACTTTCTGGTTCATAGTTATCATCATGAATGCTAGGAATACGTTTTAAAGTAAATTTCCAAATATCTGGGCAACTAATCTGGAATTTCTTGAAGTTGCCTTTCTGGTAGGAAGGAAACCAGCCTCTGAGGAGCTTGACTGGAGCCCGGCCGGTGCTCAGCACGTCCTTAAATGCCGTCTCACTTACAGACGCGGCCAGGTGCTAGAGGACATCCAGACCCTCTCTTTCTATGTTGCTTTGTTACGACTCACGAGCTGCTGGACAGGTATTGCCGCGTTAGGTTTCACCAGGAGGAGCTGACGATCTCAAGTCAGCTACTCAGTATCTAACAAGGACACCAGCAGGTGACAAGGAGGCTAAGTTACCCTAAGGGATGAGAAGAGGTTTTGAATTTTGCTCTCACAGGATACATACTCAGTCTGAGTCAAATGGATTACTGTTCTATAGTATTTTCATAGAATAGACGTGCAAGATCCAAGCTGTAAAATAAATGGTAAAAAACCACATCTTGATGTATTTCTTGGGAGGGTTTCCTTAGGGTCGTTCCAAGTCAGTTGCTTTTGCGGATTTCCCCAAAAATCTTTCAAACGGCAATAGCATATTAAATTCTACTCTTCTCCTGCTCTAAATGCAGGGCCTAATAAATCCCTTCTTAGCTTCCTCCCTGGGGACAGAATGGGGACTCCTTTACCAGGATTCAGGCAAAAAAGAGGTAGAAAGAGTGAAAAAAGCAAGAAATAGGCGCTCCCATGCCGGCAGGCAAGGGAGAAGAGTGGCAAAGGTGAGGGTGGGCGGGTGCCTCAGATTTACCGAAATCTGACTTTTCATTCAGCACTGGATATGCGTGGCTCTCCTGCTGTGGTCTTTGAAGATTTCTGCAGCTCCCACTTTAAACAGGACAGTTAGGAGTTAACAGGAGTCCCAGAACTTGATAGAAGGAATAGTCTGATGTTAAAAAGCAGTACTTGGAGAAAACCAAATAAATGACTTCAAAATGGGAGCTCTGGATGTGTTTAAGCCTTTGTTTTAAAATTACTTCCTTGTGCGTATGTGTGCGTCTCTTTCTTAAAAAAGATTTCCAGACATGGAAAATGAAAAAGATTTTGAGTAGGCTAAATGAAAACTAATTTCACAGAATTGCAAAATAGCTTGGGAAAGTCTTTGGGATATGGTTGAATATGATTTCAAGTTGAAGGGCTGTGTAGGGCAACTTTTAGAAGAAGTACCTTTCCAAATTTCAAGGGAATGGCAAGTAAATAGAAAAAGGCACCTCAAATCCACTTTAGAGTGAGACAGAGTGGGGGGAAAAAAGGAATGAATAATGCTGAATAGAAAGATGAGAATAAAAATTTCATGACCTCTCTTATTGAAGCTGTTGCCTCAGGACACAGAACCTATGGCAAAGGAGCCCCACCCCCAGCCAGAGGGTCTTAAACGGTCATTTCTGACCTTTTTTTTTTTCTTTCCTATTTGAAAGAACAGCAACAGGCAGCCAGGTTCTGTTGACACAGAATCTGTGGTTTGTCTCCACCAAGGAAGTCTATTCCCCCAACAAAGATACGGGGCGTTTCCTCGAGATCTGAGCCAGGTCGGCACAGCCTCTAGGGTCTCCTGGGTCTCCCAGGGGCTTTGGAAACGCAGACTCGGGT
>RJWJ010033663.1:0-17749 GCA_004363605.1 Indri indri | reverse complement strand
GAAGGGGGAGTGGCGAGGGGGAGGAGGGGACGGATATATGCATACGCAAAGAATGCAATGCGCACCATCCGAGAGATGGACACACTTGAAACTGGGACTTGGGGGGAAGTGGGGGCAAGGGCAACATACGTAACCTAAACATCTGTACCCCTATAATAACAAACAATAAAAAAAAAAAAAGAAAAATCCCGCCGAGGCTTGGAGCCAACCAATCAGGAGTCAAAACAATCAGCCACTTTCAAAGGAACCAATGGACCGGGGGTGGGGGGGGGATGTGTGCCCAGCGTGACGTGTGTAACCTGCGTGTCGTGTGGAAAAACAATATAAAAGCTTCACTTTTGCCCCCAGACCGGGTCCTGTCCTGGTTCATAGGAGAGGCCACTGCCTTGGTGCTCTGGGACTTGGACCCTAGCTCGAGCTACCCAATAAACTCTTTTTGCCATTTGCAGACTCGGTGACTCCGTCTCTCTGTTCTCGGGGCTGAGGGAAATCAGACCTAACACATGGTTCCAGACTGTCTTAAAAATAAGGGAGCCATCATAAATTCAACGCAAATGGTTCACGTGAATTTGGTAATCTTTGGTAAATAAGCTGGGTTATTATTTTAAAAAAATAAAAAGGCATTATTAGTAAAGTAATAGTAGAAACATTTTCAAATTGTCAGTATACATTTGTTTTTGCCTGGCTTTTACTGGACATTTTTATGTTCTTGAGGGGTCAAGATTTTGTTACAGCAGAACTGACCGGGAACAAACCAAGATGCACACAGAAGTATTGGCAAAACAGGTTTATATACCCCAGGGGGCCCAGAGGGGGGTTTTCTCCCCAAATTCTGAGCCCCAAATAAACATATCAGTCTTTTATACATTTTGCTTGGGGCATAGTTAATGAGTGAAGAAGCATAGCTACAATGAGGTCATTCTTTAGTGGGGACAGGGTCCGGAGCAACCTTAGTTCCAGGTACGGAGTTCCTATGGAATGTCTTGCTGTCTTATCTCACCTTAGCAGGAGTTGTTGCAAGCGGTTTATAGCTGCTTAGGGAAGACAATGGGGTAGACCCCTGGCAGTGGAATTTTCCACTACATTCCCCCCTTTTGATGCCCCTATATATTTGTCATGAGGCATTTGTCCTCATGTGTCTATTATAGGGCCTCATTTTCTATTGGGTGATAGCCCCATAAGGCCATTATGTGGGCTGCTGTCTTTTGAGCTACAGTCATTTTTATAAATTTTATAATTGCACTTAGTATGCATGGACCTATAGTGACAAGCAGGAGAACAGTCATTAAAGGTCCTGCCAGGGGCAGTAGCCATGAGGTCCATTGGCCCAGATTGAGTCCCCAAGTTTGTTTTAGTTCCCTGTTTCTTTTCTGGACTCTTTCTTTTAATTCTTTTACTGTAGCTTTCACTATTCTGGACTGGTTTACATAGTAGCAACACTCTTCTCCTAGGAATATACAGGTCCCTCCCTTTTCTTCAGTGAGGAGGTCTAGGGCTCACCTGTTCTGGAGGGTAACCGCTGTCAAAGAGTCTAGTTGGTTTTGGAGGGTTATTAGGGAATCTGCTACCTGTTGTGTGTCTTCGTTTAGTTCTTGAGATAGCTTTTGGTAGACATGTAGTGAAGTCCCTAATCCACCAAGTCCAGCCCCTAGCCCAGCTGTGATGCCTCCTCCCACAAGGAGTGGTATGAGTAAAGGAGCTGCTCGCTTTTCCCAGGCACTTGGGTGGGGGCTTAAAACCTTCTCCATTTGAGGAGTGGCATATATAGTGATGTCTGGGGTGAGGAAAATCTGGGCACAGACTCCAGTCCAGTTGACTGGGAGGCAAAGGTAAGCAGTGCTACCAGAAAGGAAGAACATGCCCTCTCTCGGACAGTGCATACTGGAGTTGGGAATTTGGTTGTTGTTGCATAGACTGACTGGCAGAGTCCCTACAGGTTTATTTCCTTTTAGGTTAATGAGACAAGTGATGTTGGGTGTCACTTGAGATGGGTGTCCATCTCAGCCAGATGGATGTTATATGCCACTGGCCCAACTAGGTGTGTTTTGCTGGGGTTAATAGTGAAACCAATGGGATCGTTCCAACCCAAGGGGACAGGGACTCCAAGGCATATACGTCTTTTGGGGACAGACAAATCCAACATTGGGTGTGATTGGGCAAAGCATTAAGGGTGGTGTTGAGAAACTTTGCTATCTGGGGAGTAATATCCAGGGGCCCCGAAATTGGCTTTGACATATGCTCTGTACTTTCAATGTTTCAGGTTCCACTGAGGAGCCCTGGAACATACCCCCAGCAGACTCTGGCACCCCTTTCTGGCCTGTTATCTTTGTCTGGTCTGCACCCATCTCTTGTTGTAGTACCTGTCCAATATCTTCTGCGCCTCTGAGTGCAGATTTGTGGGTCTATGTAACAACCTCCCCTAAGGCTAGTATAAGCCTGAAACTCTTTGGTTCTGTAACAAGGGAAAAAATTATCATCTGAATTATCACATTTCCAGACATCCTGGATACATTCTGGAGGGCAAGGGAGAGGACAATTGATGACTGCAAGTGGGAGACAGACAAGGATTAGAATGTGGAACAACATTGTAACCAGAAAAGTAACCCCACCACAGCCCAATATAAGGTGACTAATAACAGTCTTTCCCCTGTCCCCCAGTCCTCTGGGGCCACTGAGTAAAGTCCGGTGCCCACTAGTGAGGTCAATAGTCCAAGCAGACTGATGGCAATGTAATAGGCTGGCTAGGTCATTCGGCTTGGGTGACCTCTGGCGTGGTTGCTGGGCTGCCGCTATGATGGAGGAGGATCTTCAGTGGGTCCTCTGAATTGTGATGCACTGTCCAGGTGTCCCGGTTCTCCTCAGGTGTGGCCTTCTTTGTTCTCATGTGATGAATCCAGGGTGCTATTCCTGCAACTTTAACAGCAGTGGGTGTGATTAAGACTAAAGTGTGGGGGCCTGTCCAGGTGGGCTCTAGTGGTGTTTTCTTCCAGTCTTTAACCCAGACTGAGTCTCCAGCTGGTGTGAGTGGACTGAGTGTCCCATTACTATAGGGATCTTTTCTAGAACATTGTGATGAATCTGATGCATGGTTTTGGATAGGAAAATAAGCTGAGTATGTAGGGTCTTTTCTCCTATCTGGGTGATGTCTCCCTTAAGCTGCTTGATTATGGGAGGGGGCCTTCCGTATAACATTTCAAAGGGTCAATATCCTGTCAGCCCTGGAGTGCATCTGACTTTAAGCAATGCTAGACTAAGTAAATCTACCCAAGGTAACCCTGTCTCTTGGCATAACTTTGCAAGGGTGTTTTTAAGGGTCCGGTTCATGCACTCTACTTTCCCTGAGCTCTGTGGCCTGTAAGCAGTATGGAGTTTCCATTTGACTCCTAATGTTTTAGTTAAAGTCTGTGTGATTTCTGCCGGTAAGGCAGAAATGGGCCAAGGGTCCATTGTCACTGCTGATTGAGAGTGGCGGTCCATACCGGGGGATGATTTCTCTCAGGAGAATTTTTACTACCTCTTTAGCCATTTCAGTTCAAGTGGAAATAGCCTCAGTCCATCCTGAGAAGGTGCATATCATTACTAGCATGTATTTCATTCCCTTGCATTGTTTTACCTCCATGAAATTGACCTCCACATCTTCAAAGGGAGATGTTCCTGTACATTGAATACCTGGAGCAGGCCTGGGTCGTGCGACTGCGTTATTCCTGGCACATGTCTGACAACGAGCGCAAATGGTCGCAGCTAGAGAAGGGAGTCTGGGGATGTAATAGTGTCAGTTCAGTAGGGTAGTTAGGGCAGTCTTTCCCATGTGTGAGTGTAAATGATATTTGGAGGTGACTGAGTAGGCCAGCTTGTCAGGTTTGAAAATCTGACTGTCCGGTAGGCGCCACCACCCTGTCTTGGTCTTTTGAGCTTTTTCTTTTCCACCCAGGCCTCTTCCTCTGGGCTGTATTTAGGTTGTTCAGGCCACTCTGGTGCTAGGAGGATTTTACTGGCTTCCGGTGTGCCTTGTTCAAGGTTTTTCTGTCCTTCTACAGCTTTTGCTGTCTGATCGGCTAGATGGTTGCCAAGGGTGACTGGATCTGTTCCTTTTTGGTGGCCTCAGCAGTGTAATTACAGCTATTTCTTTGGTTTCCACACAGCTTCTAACAGTTGGAGAATTTCTTCCTTATTCTTTATTTCCTTGCCTCCTGCTGTTAGCAGTCCTCTTTCTTAGTAAAGGGCTCCATGTACATGTAAGGTACTCCTGGCATATTTTGAGTCTGTGTATGTTAGTTCTTTCTCCCTCTGCATATTTGAGTGCTTGTACCAGGGCCCATAATTCTGCCCTCTGAGTGGACCATCCTGCCTGCAAAGGTTCAGCTAGGGTGACTTTGTCTCTAGTTGTTACAGCATACCCTGCCTTTCATTGTCTATCTTGGACATAGCTGCTGCCATCTGTGAACAGCTCTAATTCTGGGTTTGGCAGGGGAGTGTCTCTCAGACCAGGTCAGCTAGCATAAACTTCCTCTGTTACCTCAAGGCAATTGTGGTCCTGGAGTCCACGGTCGATGGGCAAGAGGGTCACAGGATTTAGGGTCTGTATGGCTTTCAGGATTATTTGTGGATTGTCACACAGTAGCCCTTGGTATTGGGCCAGCTGGCTGCTGGAGAGCCAGTGGTGGCCTAGATTGTCAATAAGCTGTATTACAGTGTGTGGGATATGAACTTGGGTGTGCCAGCCCAGGGTAAACTTGTCTGCCTCCTTGATTAAGAGAACAGTGGTGGCTACAGCCCTAAGACAAGAGGGCCATCTGGACGCTACCATATCTAGCTGCTTAGACAGGTAGGCTACCGGCCTCTGCCATGGCCCAGCAGTTTGAGTCAAAACCCCCACAGCCACATGGTCTCTCTCATTGACAAATGGGTTGAAGTCTTTAGTCTGGTCTGGCAGTACAAGGGCCAGGGCTCAATGTAGCTGGTCTTGTAAGTCTCAGACTCCTTCCTCCTGTTCCTCTCCCCACTCTAAATCTTGTGTCTTGGGTCCTCACAGAGCCTCATAGAATAGTTTGGCCATTAGTGCAAACCCTTGTATCCAGATGTGACAAAACCCAATTGCTCCCAGGAATTCTCACAGTTGTTGCTGAGTGGTGGGCCTCCGGATTCAGCAGATGGCGTGTTTTCTCTCATGTCCAAGTTCCCTACATCCTTCAGTGATTGTAAATCCCAAATACTTCACAACTTGGTGGCAAATCTGTGCTTTCTTCCATGAAACCTTATATCCCCTCTCTGCCAGCAGTTGGAGTAAACTTGCGTGGCCTGCAAGCATTCATCCTTAGTCCAGCATGCTAGGAGGAGGTCATCTACGTATTGCAGAAGGGTGCAGCTGAGCTCTTTGTGCAGGTACGAGTCCAGATCTGCAGTCAACACTTCCGCAAAGAAAGTTGGGGAATGTTTGAAACCTTGGGGTATTCTTGTCCAGGTGAGCTGCCTCCTCCTTCCAGTGCTGGGATCTTCCCACTCAAAGGCGAAAAGAGGCTGACTTGCTGGCGCCACATGGACACAAAAGAAGGCATCTTTCAGGGCTAAACAGGTGAACCATTTGGCATCTTCGGGGATGAGCCTCAGATGTAGGGATTTGGCACTACTGGGTGGAGGGTAATTGCAGCCTCATTTACTATCCGAAGGTCCTGGATGGGTTGGTATGTCCCATCAGGCTTCTTCACTGGGAGCATGGGGGTGTTCCATGCTGACTGGCATTCCTTCAGAATACCTTCCTGAAGGAATCTATTTAGGTGGGTTTGAATTCTGTCTCAGGCCTCTCTCAGGAGGGGATATTGCCTCTTCCTTATGGTCTGGGCACCTGGTTTTAACTCTACTATTATTGGAGCTTGCTGGTGTGCCAACCCAGGGGGATTGTCTTCTGCCCACACTGTTGGGAATTCTGCCTTAATTTCAGGGGGTTCTCCTCTTCCAGTCCCATTATGTACCCAATGTTGTGTGGGTTTCAAGGTCCCAGCAGGCATCCCTTTGTGACCCAACAGCATGTCCCTGTCCATCTGGCCCAGGGGTCAGAATAAATCTGCCATTCCATTTCTCTGGAGACTGAGACTGCCATTATCATGGGCTTTGGGGCCATCAATGAGAGGTCAGCCGTACCCTTGGGGCAGAAAGTGATTTGAGCCCCCAATTTACGTAAGAAGTCTGGCCCCATCAGGGGAATCGGACAGTCTGGAAGGTAGAGGAATTCATGTGTCACTTGGTGGCCTCCAAGCTGGCAGGAGCGGGACTGCCAGAAAGGTCTGACTACCTGGTCTCCGGTGGCCCCGATTATAGTTGCTTGTCGCCCTAAAGGGGGGGTGATTCAGGTGGTCACCACTGAATGTTCAGCCCCAGTATTCACCATGAAAGTTATAGGTGAGCCCCCCACATCCATTGTGACCATGGGCTCCTGGGGACCAAGGTTGAGGGAGCCCGGTTGGTCCTATTCGGAGTTCATGCCTGCAAGGCCAATTAGGTCATGTGTAGGGACCATCCCTGGACAAAAATTGGCTTAAGCCCAGAGTCAGCGAAACTGGATGTGCTCTCCTTGGGGCCAGAGGCCAACAGGTCCAGACACGGCCTGTTGAACAAACAGAACTATTCCTCATGACAGACAGCTTTATGGCAGATAGCCAAGGGCTTGGGGTCTTGCAAATAAGCCAAGGCACCTCATTGTCCTGCACACAGTGATGAGGTCAAGAAGTTAGGATGCAAACATCCACTTCCCTTGAGCAATCGTCTGGAAGGAATGAAAATGTGTTTTCCTCAAGGCACCCAAGGTGGTTACGTACCAGGAAGTAGCTGCCGGGCAGAGAAAAGTATAAAAATAAAGCAACTGGTGCAATCAGTGCTGCAGTCTTGTACCGTCTTTGTGTGTGTTTCTGTGTGTCTGTGTGTTTCTTTCTGCATCCATCCCCTGTTCTGCAATCGGGCCGTGACAGTCATGGGCCTCGGGCTCCATCTGGAATCCCTGAGGAGGGCCTCATCTTGAGGGGGGGCCAGTCCTTCGGTGTGGGCATTCATTTTTCCAAAGACCTGTCTATTTGCAGTATGTGCACTTGTCCGGTCTTAGCGTCCCCTTCCTGCGGGGCCCCCTCTCAGGTTTTGTACCGAGCCCTGGGGTAGACACAGGAGGCCCGAGTGCTGCTGCCAGGAGTGTGGCCTTATGTTTCATCTTTTTCTCACTTTCCCTCTGGGCCACACGATCTCAGTTCCTGTACACCTTTTGGGCCACCTCCGTCAGTTGGGTTATGTTCATTCCACAAAACCTTCTAGCTTTTCCAGCTTTCACTATATGCCTGGACTCGCCTGGGCTACAAAGCCTGCATTTGTCATCTGCTGATTTTCTGGGGCCTCTGGGTCAAAGGGAGTGTAGATCCTGTAGGCATCACAGAGGCATTCGTAGAAGTCACTGGGGGTTTTGTCGGCTTTTTGGGTAACCAGGGCTGCTTTATTCGTGTTGGTGGGTTTCTTTGCCCCTTCTCGGACCCCATGCAGGAGAGCCTCCTGGTCTCTGATGAGTGCATCTCGTCCCTCAGGAGTGTTGAAGTCCCATGTAGGCGTGACATCTGGGACTTCCCACTGTGCCCACATCTCTGGATCAAAGACACCCCCTGGTGCATTGTCCTGAACCCATTTCCCAGCCCCTGCAGTTATCTGGCACCACTCCTCGGTGTTGAAAAGGGTTGAGAGAAGCTGCCAGCAGTCCTCCCAAGTGGGTTGATGAGTCTGACACATACTCTCCAGGAGGTCTATCATGGCTTGTGGCTTTTCTGAATAAGAAGGGATATGCTGCTTCCAATTCAGAAGATCTGTTGTTGAAAAGGGTTGATAATAGAGTACTGGTGGCCCCTGCTGGGCAATCCCATCATCGGCAACCCGGCGTTGATTTTAGACCTCATGGACCGGCAATTGGAGGGCTAAAGCTGGGTTCTGGGCAGAACAGAGGTGGTGAGCTATCGGAGTCTCCTCAGCCGGATAATCAGGCATCAGGGGTGGCAGGTCAGAGGGTGGTGGAGTGTCTGGTGTCAACCATGTGGGTCCGGGAATTGGGTCACTGGGATTGTATGGAGATGGCAGGGGGAGTTCATCTTCCAGTGGCCTTTGGCGGATGGACTTGGAGTTGGAGTCAGGAGACTTTCTTGTCTTCTGAGCAAAGAGGACCTTACTCTGACCCTTCTCTACACAGAACCATATCCAAGGGGGCAAAGTTTGGGCAATTCCTAGCCAGGAATTGATATAGGGGAACTGATCTGGGTGTCCAGGGGTGCCTGTAACTTGTTTCCAGACTGCCTGGATAATAGAAGTGTCGAGGGCGCCTGAGTCGGGCCACTCAACTCCAAAGGAAGGCCACTCTTCTTCGCAGAGTGTCTGGAGGTGATTTGGTGACATCTTAATTCCATAGTCACCTGAAAATCCCTTCCTAAAATTTTTGATCATTCACCTAAGGACAGTTGGCTTAGATTCCTTCCCTCCCATTGTGTCTTATTGATCGATGTCACACAGGGAGGGGTTTTACTGTCAGATGTCTGCTTGGCTGCTCCCCTCGTGGAGATTTAGGCATTTCTTGGTGAAGGTGCACCCGTATAAATCCCAGGCCTGGTCACTCTCCTTTCGGAAGGTGAGTCACCATTATACCATACGATGCTGCCACAGAACCGCAGGTAGGGAGTCAATCAGACTCCATAGCTTTTGGCTGTGGAGCCGTAGCACTCATGCTCACATGCACAGAGGTTATTACATTCCATCTCTGCTTTGGAGAACCTTAACCTTTCTTATGAGGTGATCGAGCTCCTCTTCCATCCTGAGATGGGCCTGGCTACCTCTGGACTGGGTCCCGGGACCTTACCGTGGTTCAGACGGTTGCTCCTGGTTTTCCTGGTTGCCTACACCTCACTGGTGTCTGGGCGGGTCCAGAGAGCATCAGTCAGTGGAGCCCTTCTGAACAGAGAAGAAGTTGTCCCCAACCAGGGTCTAGGCGCCCGGATCCCTGCCGGTCATCACGGTTGGTCGGCAGATGTCTGTCCTGAGCCAGTGGCCCCAACAGCCAGCTCAGTTGGGTTTCCCAGTCAGGGAACCAAAATGTTACAGCAGAACTGACCGGGAACAAACCAAGACGCACACAGAAGTATTGGCAAAACAGGTTTATATACCCCAGTGGGCCCAGAAGGGGGGGTTTTCTCTCCAAAATCTGAGCCCCAAATAAAGAACGTATCAGTCTTTTATACATTTCCCTTTTTATACATTTTGCTTGGGGCATAGTTGATGAGTGAGGAAGCCTAGTTACAATGAAGTCATTCTTTAGTGGCGGCAGGGTCTGGAGCAACCTTATTTCCAGATACAGAGTTCCCATGGAATGTCTTCCTGTCTTATCTCACCTTAGCAGGAGTTGTTGCAAGCGGTTTATAGCTGCTTAGGGAAGACAATGGAGTAGAGCCATGGCAGTGGAATTTTCCACTACAATTTGGCATAAAGGTTATAAAAATATAAACTCAGCCACAGACAAAATAATGTATGATTTTTGATAAGTAAATTTAATATTTGGTCTAATGATAATCACTAAATCTGAGTTTCCAACAAAAATACCTATGTGTTTAACTTTAAGGTAAAAATGCAAATGTGCCTAAGTGTCAGCAAATTAGAATAAATAAAACACCAAGTAGAGCACAAAAATAAAAAAAAAAGTAACTTATGGTCAAAGATTTATGAAAATATTTTGGTTTTGGTCTTTTAACCCTAACTACAGATATAGTTTACTTCCACTGATTCAATGTCTGTAAAGAGGTACACAAAATGTATTTCTAACTCACTATCATCTAATGTAAACAGTACTGTTAGGGATTCAAAGTTGTCCTAGAAGTTATAGTTAGAAGAACTTAAATTGGAAACTTTAGTTTTCCCTTGGTCTTGTCCATTTTTGTCCTACTCTTTACAAGCTAGCCAGTTATGTATACATTAGGTTGCTATAACAAAGTTTTTGCCTAGGAAAAATTTCTAAATTATTAATTTTCATGTAGTAATTTATTTTAAGATTAAAAAGTGAATGATGGTTAAAATCCAAGAGAACCTCAAAATAGTCTTACTCTTTAAATATTGCATGTACTCAAGTTTACCCCCCCAAAAAAATTGTTTTGAGATTATTTAGATTGTTTTTAAAACTGCTCAATCTTGATCCTCATGTAAAAAGCATTGTTACCACTTTGTACCATTGTTTGGGGTGCTAAGGATTGGCGCTGAAGGTTTTTTCTCTCAGTCCACAGTCAGGTGATCTTATGTTGATGGGATTCAGAGAACTAACCTAAAACGAAGGCTTCAGAAGCAAAAATTTTCTAACTTTGCCTTGTCTGCCTGCCTCTTGTACCAATTCTTCTCTGAAGCCAGCCATAAAAATCAGAATCCCTCTACCCAAGGCAGGTCATAAAGGCCAGAACCCCCTTTTTTTTCCTGAAAGCTAGCCGTAAAACCTAAAATTATTCTATGTAAAATGGTCATAAAGTAATTATCTGACCTACTTTGTTTTATGCTTTGTTTTACTGTAAAACCCTATTCCACAAAGGACCTTGCCCTGCACCCAGAAGAAAGGAATGCACGCTCAGATCAAAAAGAATCTAAATATAAAAGCCATGTTGGATTCTACCACTCAGCCTGTTAGAATTAACTTACATCCCTTTTGTCCAATCATATTTCTACATGGCTGTCCATACTTTAAACATGAAAAAAAAATGGACAATTTCCCCTCCATCTTTGAGTGTTCATTCTGAAGGTGTCCATGTATAAGTTTTAATTCTTTCTCCTATTAATCCTATTAATCTTCATGTCAGTAAATTTTCAGCAAGTCTTTATGGGAGCAGTGGCCTTTGCTTTCAAACTTTGGGGGCCAGGGACACTTTGACCCCTACGATGTCAATAGATTTTGTTTTGAAATGTGATGTTTTGGAAGGAACTAATTAATAAATACCTTTAAACAGGATATTCTAAAATGTCTACTATGTTTATAAAATTTAGAAGTAATATTATATTTCTTTAAAATAACAAGTCTTATTGAAATACATGAGCAATGTCAAAATCATGAAAGACTCTGTAGAGTGACCTCTTTTCTGAGTACAGTAAGGAACCATTGCTGATTTTAAACAGCAGAGAGAGGTCTCACTTGACTTGGATTTAAGTAAAATCAACCTGGATATATAGCAAAAAAAGGCATTAAAAGAGAGTAATATTAGAGCCAGGATAGTAATTAGAAAGCTTTTTTAGTAATCCTGGTAAGGAATGATGGTTGCTTGAACCTTAGGAAGATGCAAGAGGACTCGGTAGTGAATTGGATAAATTAGCAATGGTAACAGATGCTCTACCACTGGAAAGACCAAATAACATTTGTATACTTTTCTACAAGAGAAAGTAGTAAATAATCACAATTTTTATAAAGCATTTACAGATGCCATACTACTGGCCAGATGCATACACAAAAATTGATTTTATCCCTCACAGTAACCCTGCAAAGTAGTTATGAGTTCTATCATTTGGAAAAGCAAAAACCAAACAGAAAAATAATTCTCAAAGACTAAGACAACTGCCTAAAGTTACCCAACTAGTAAGTGACAGAGTTGAGACTCCAGTCGAGGTGTATCTAATTCCAAAGTTCTCACGTTCTCCCATATCTGTTCCATCTCTTCATTATTAATTTTAAATTCAACAATAGAAGAACATATAAAATATTAGGTAAGTTTTAAGTGCCCCCAAATAAATCCGTTCCATTAATAATGACCAGATTAGAGATCCATCAATTAATGGATAGTTTAAACATGAAGTTCTAGATTGAGACAGTACTTTATCTGATACATAGGTCTGCTCATAAAACACCTGCTCAGTGATATCTTGCTATTTTCATTCCAAGAGTGGCCCATGCAGCATTAATATCTGGGTCATATGGGCCACTTGCTAAAATGCAGATTGCTGAGTGCCATGTCACACCTAGGGTATGATTCAGAATCTTTAGAAATGGACATGACAATCTCCATTCTAATGAGGCTTCCAAATGATTTTTATGCTCAAGGAATGTTGAGAAACCCCATAATAAGATCTAGAAATATATATTTAGCCAAGTTGATTTTAATAGAAGAAAGAATAGCCAGAAAATAATTTTAACGTGTCATTAAATAAAATTAAATAATACAAGAATGCAAACAAATGTACAGTCACATATTATAAGTATGCAAGATTTTACTTTTCTGTTTAAAGAAGTTTGTAGGAAAAACGTAAGAGAAAACAAAATAAGTTAAATCATGGCAAATTAACTTTGAGAGCAAAGCATTTTCCCAGAGATTTTTTTTTTTAAGGTAGTCATTTTTGTTCTGTTTTGTTTTTGGCAACATCTATTATCCTTTTATTTTATTGTTTTAATTTTTTTATTTTGATAGGTTTAGGGGATGAAAGCATTTTTCTTGTTGTCGCATTGCATGATGTTGAAGTCAGGGCTTTTAGTGTATCCATCACCAGAATAGTGTACATTATACCTGCTCAGTAAATTTTTGTCTCTCGCCCTCTGCACCCCCCCCTTCTTACTTCATCTTCTTCTGAGGTTAATTGTATTGTTTTTAGAATGGTTTCCCACATTAAAAAGCACTGAAGCACTTTCTATATTGAAGCCCAGGAATAATTTTTCCCTTTTTGCAGATAAACTGTATCATTTAGTTTCCAATTTTTTTCATTAAAAAATTATTCTAAAAATTACCAAGAAATGCTAAGTACATGAGTATCCATGGGCTAATTGGATTAGAAACATTGCAAAAATAGAATATATAATAAAAGATAAATAAATACTGAGGGAATTCAAAAGTTTGCTTTTTGCCAAACAATTTACTTCCAGGTTTCTATGTAGGTTTATAGCTGTGACCATTATGATATTTTCTACTTGATGATTTAAAGTATTGACATATCAATTTTTATATGTTAGCTCTTAGGTTTACATTTCTATGGTGTTAAATTCTGTGAAGGAAAAATCAGCCTATTGTGGAGATAGTGTAGGCCCCTGTGATTTTCTCAGTTACATTAATATTTGCCCTGCCCAGTTGTTACCTTGACTGAGCCTACGTGGAAGAATGCACAAATTTGTATTGCAAATGCTGGGAATCTCTTTTTAATTTGGATCATAGATTTTTTTTTTAACTGATTTTTTTCCCCTCTTAGCTTTTTCATGAAACTTACTTTCAGGAACCTCAAAAAGGAAAGGCAGCTCTTCCAGAGCACAGAACAAATAAATGAAATCAAGCTTTTGAAATTAAGATCTCACTGCCTCTGCCAGTTGGTTTAATCCACAAAGCAGCGGCAGGAGAATTGAATGTCCTGTGTTATGTTCCCATTTTATTTTTATGTTATGACACAGTGATCAATGCCACTACTGTTCAGGCAATATGAAGATGAGGTTAGTGGTCATGATGTAAATGAAATTCTGCTCTCCTCAGGCCCACTATAAAATGCCATGAGCTTATGGCTGAGATCCCATACCTTTCCAGCAAATGCAGTAATCAGTGCTCTAGCTTATTATGTTTTTAAGACTAAGGTTTAGGCAGCAAGTACAATCAATACCTTAACAACTAATGGTTTTCTAATGAAGGGGTTTTAGAAAATAAACCTATGATGGAACACAGAAAAAAATCACAATAATATCAATGATAGTGGTATAAAAATCTACTTAATCGGGGCAAGGGAGGAGAGAGGGCAAAGCAGAACTTGATGATATAATACAAATACTTTAGGGTAGAGGAGAAGCTAGTTCACGTTTACATGATTTAAATGCCAATTATTGCTATTCATATAGTGATCTCTTGAAGTTAAGTTTTAAAACCATTTATGGTTGAAATACAAAAACCGCTGTGTTTTAACAGGTTTTTAATATATATAGCTGAGTTGGAAGAAACTATTTGCCTTCCTTTATTGGTATACAAAGTCATTATTAATTAAGCTTTAGTGACTTTGATTTCTAAAGAATGAAAATTTCTATTGTTCATATTACTTACTAATAAATAAAATATACTATGTTTATATTGTTTCTTTCTGATTGTCTTCAAGTACCTAAATTAATGGATGGGGTCTATATGAAAAATGATTGTAGATTCAGAGCTGGTGTAAAGTTCTGCTCAAGTCAACAGGTAACATTTAATTTTGCGTAAGCCTGCCAATTGTAATGCAGTGTTCATCTGTGTTTTCTCATTGCAAAAGCAAGATTATATATAGCTATTAATATATTGATGAAAATGAGAAGAACAGAATTTGAGGGCAGTGGTTCATGGTCATAAAAGTTGGAGAATTAATAGTAATAACTGGAGCCAAAAATGCAGTAACTTCCCACAGAGTATCAGGAAAATAAAACAATGCCGTTTCCTGTCAAGGGTTTCTACTATGTGAAGATAAATGGTTATAATAATATTTAGTATTTTGAACCAAAGATTACAAGGTATGCACGAGCCAGTATGTCTTGGTTTCAAATTGGAATAAAATATGGATTCAGGATCAGATGAAAAACTTAAATAAAATGAAGTGTTTTATTTTATGAAATAAAGTTATAACTGAGCTTCCAAAAACCTCGAGTCTCTAAAGCAGCTTCTCCGTAAAAGCATTTGGAATAGCACCTTGTCTCAGTACATACTGCACAATATATTGCAGCATAATTTATTTGGAAAGTTATTAAGGGCATGAAGAAATGGATGTATAGTTGAATAAGAATGAGACAAAAGAGTATTTATAGGATGAATCCTCAGAAGCTGAAGAACTTTCATTATAAGTGTGAAACTTAGAGGAAAAATGGGCTTACAGAAACACATGCATACATTCTCTCAGAGAAAGCAGCTAGACATGCCCCAAGTTAAGAGATAGCACAACTTTGGGAAAGAAAGCAGTGGGTATTGTTTGCAGAGAAGCAGACCTAAGAAAGCAGAAGTCTTTTCAGCAAAAGTAGGAAACTACCAGGCCGAGTACCATCACAGACAGAAACGCTGTCATTCTCTCAGAGCAAGCAACTAGAAATGGACTAATTTACAGGATTGCAAAACTTTTGGGAAAAAAACTGTTGGTATAGTTTGAAGTCAAGCAATCCTCAGAAAGCAGAAGACCTTTCATTATAAGTGTGAAACTTACAGGCCGAATGGGCTCACACAAACAAACAAATGCATTCTCTCAGAGAAAGCAGCTAGACATGTCCCAAGTAAGGAGATAGCACAACTTTGGGATAGAAAGCTGTGTGTACTGTTTGCAGAGAAACAGACCTAAGAAAGCAGAAGTCTTTTCAGCATAAGGATGAAACTTCTAGGCCGAATACCATCACAGACAGAAACAGTTTCATTCTCTCAGAGAAAGCCGCTAGAAATGGCCCAATTTGCAGGATAGCACAACTTTGTGAAAGAAAACTCTTAGTATATTTTGCAGTCAAGCAATCCTCAGAAAGCAGAAGACCTTTCATATAAGTGTGAAACTTACAGCGCAAATGGGCTTACAGAAACAAACGCATACATTCCCTGAGACAAAGCAGCTAGACATGTCCCAAGTTAGGGGACAGCACAACTTCGGGAAAGAAAACCGTTGGTATAGCTTGGACTCAAGCAATCTTCAGAAAGCAGAAGACCTTTCATTATAAGTGTGAAACTTACAGGCCGAATGGGCTTTCCGAAACAAACGCATACATTCTCTCAGAGAAAGTAGACAGACATGTCCCAAGTTAGAGGACAGCACAACTTTGGGAAAGGAAATTGTTGGTATAGTTTGCAGTCAAGCAATCCTCAGAAGCTGAAGACCTATCATTATAAGTGTGAAACTTACACCGCGAATGGGCTTACGGAAACAAACGCATGCATTCTCTCAGAGAAAGCAGGTAGACATGTCCCAAGTTAAGGGATTCCACAACTTTAGGAGAGAAATCAGTGGGTACAGTTTGCAGTGAAACAGACCTAAGAAAGCAGAAGTCTTTTCAGCAGCAGGATGACACTTCAAGGCCGAATACAGTCACAGATAGAAATGCTTTCATGCTCTCAGAGAAAGCCGCTAGAAATGGCCCAATTTGCAGGATAGCACAACTTTGTGAAAGAAAACTGTTGGTGTAGTTTGCAGTCAAGCAATCCTCCGAAAGCAGAAGTCCTTTCATTATAAGGGTGAAACTTACAGTCCGAATGTTCTTACAGAAACAAACGCATACCTTCTCTCAGAGAAAGCAGATAGACATGTCCCAAGATAGGGGATAGGCCAACTTTGTTAAAGAAAACTGCTGGTATAGTTTGCAGTGAAGCAATCCTCAGAAAGCAAAAGACCTTTCATTATAAATGTCAAACTTACAGTGCGAAAGGGCTTACACAAACCAACGCATACATTCTCTGCGAAAAATCAGCTGGACATATCACAATAGAGGATAGCACAACTTTGGGAAAGAAAACTGTTGGTATAATTTGCAGTCAGGCAATCCTCAGAAGCAGGAGGCCTTGCATTATAAGTGTGAAACTTACAGGCCTAATCGGCTTACAATAACAAACGCATGCGTTCTCTCAGAGAAGCAGCTAGACATGTACCAAGTTAAGGCATAGCTCAACGTTACGAAAGAAACAATGGGTACAGTTTGCAGTGAAACAGACCTAAGAAAGCAGAAGTCTTTTCAGCAGCAGGATGACACTTCAAGGCCGAATACAGTCACAGATAGAAATGCTTTCATGCTCTCAAAGAAAGCTTCCAGAAATGGCCCAATTTGCAGGATACCACAACTTTGTGAAAGAAAATGGTTGGTATATTTTGCAGTCAAGCAATCCTCAGAAAGCAGAAGTCCTTTCATTATAAGTGTGAAACTTACAGTGCAAATGGTCTCACAGAAACAAACGCACACATTCTCTCAGAGAAAGCAGCTACACATGTCCCAAGTTAAGAGATAGCACAAGTTTATGAAAGAAAGCAGTGGGTATTGTTGGCAGAGAAACAGACCTAAGAAACAGAAGTCTTCTCAGCATAAGTATGAAACTTCTGGTCCTAATACCGTCACAGACCGAAACGCTTTCATTCTCACAGACAAAGCGTCTAGAAATGGACTAATTTGCAGGATAGCACAAATTTGGGAAAGAAAACTGTTGGTATAGTTTGCAGTCAAGCAATCCTCAGAAATCAGAAGACCTTTCATTATACGTGTGAAACTTACATCGCGAATGGGCTTAGACAAACAAACGCATACATCCCCTGAGACAAAGCAGATAGACATGTCCGAAGTTAGGGGATAGCACAACTTTGGGAAAGAAAACAGTTGTTATAGTTTGCAATGAAGCAATCCTCAGAAGCTGAAGACCTTTCATTATAACTGTGATACTTACAGGCCAAATGGGCTTACAGAAACAAACGCATACATTCTCTCAGAGAAAGCAGCTAGACATGTCCCAAGTTAAGAGATAGCACAACTTTGGGAAAGAAAGCAGTGGGTACAGTTTACAGTCAAAGAGACCTAAGAAAGCAGAAGTGTTCTCAGCAGAAGGATGGAACTTCTAGGCTGAATACAGTCACAGACAGCAACGCTTTCATTCTCTCAGAGAAAGCCGCTAGAAATGGCCCAATTTGCAGGATAGCACAACTTTGGGAAAGAAAACTGTTGGTATAGTTTGCATCAAGCAGTCCTCAGAAAGCAAAAGACCTTTCATTATAAATGTCAAACTTACAGTACGAAAGGGCTTACAGAAACCAAAGTATACATTCTCTCCGAGAAAGCAGCTGGACA
>RJWJ010033662.1:0-17765 GCA_004363605.1 Indri indri | reverse complement strand
CATATTGCAAAAGGCATTTGCATTTTAATGATCCTTTTGAAGCAGTTTTCAGTTTTCCAGTTGAGGGTAAATGTGAAAATACGAAGCAATCCTCCTAAATGAAGTGGAAAAATATTAGCCTGAGGTATGAGAAAGAAGAAAGTGGGGAGGTTGTGGCAGAATGGAAACAACTGATCGAAGCAAGCTGAAGATCCTCTAGACATAGAAAAGGAGAGCTTGGTATGATTTCAGCAAATTCAAGGACATATTTTGCAAGGGTGTGTGCTGAGCTCATAAGAAAGAATGTTGAGAATAGAAGCACACAATTCAGAATTAGGAATTCATGGTCCAATGTGAGTTAGAGATACAAAAATTGAAAAAATTCAAAATGGAAAAATAACATTTGAAGTGCATAGTATGCGTATTAATTAAAAGAAAGGGTAAGTATTAGACATAATACTATTATAGATATCTAAATTTTACTAGAAAACAAGATTATTTTGCATGCCATTCTACTGGAGAGAATACCCTCTACAGCATTTTGAATGTTTTTTCCTCACCAAAAACATGTGCATCAGAGTGTCTTATCATTTTCTCAATTGAGATTTAAATTCACGAATGAGGGACTAGAAAACTGATAGAAATGAAACTGAAATCACAAAGCCCATAAAATCCTCTCTTTAGCAAACCAAAAGCAATGCTGTGCAGTGGTCTCTGTCTGGAAAAGATAAAACAGGTTTAGGTTGTAAGCTACACAGTGGCTTCTGGAAAACCATATTGCTTAGAAAAATAGAGAGGTTTCTAAGATTTTAAGTGGTTACGTTTGGCTTTAAAATTTTGTCATAGTTTCCCCATTTAGTAACTATTCTTAAATGATCTGATAATTACTTGAAAAGTTAGAAATAATACTCATCAAGGATTTGGATTTAAGTATTTTGTCTTTTGAAGTATAAAGGAGGAAACACAAGCTCTGTGGTAAGACATGGCGGGATGCAAGTACAGGTGAGACTACTTCTAATCAGGTACAAAATGCAGCCCTTCTCTCTGGAAATGAGTAGAATAAGAAGAAATATAGAGCAAGTAAGATCGTTTTGAACATATTTTGGAACTTTAATTTTCTGCATTAATCTACATAGGAAATTGATTTGAAAATCAGCACAGGGGAATGCGGCTGCGTTTGATCTTTAAAAAGGCCAAATTTTGGGCAGATTTACACTCCTGGCAATACATTGCTTTCAAAAGTTGGCAGTAACTCAAATCGAGAAATATAAAGTTGGCCTTGGGGCAAATTTAATTGAAGAAAAGGTCTGATGTATTTCAGTGGATTCAGAAAGCACATCAAAAGATATTCTTAAAAGGTATTGAGAGGCTGAATTGCCCAGGTGAACAAATAGGTACAGTAGAAAGCGAAAAGTAGATACTCTCTTACAAGTGGAAGCAGCACTTTTCCAGTCTCTAAGACTCATTTTACCCATACTGGTGCTAGGCATTCCTTTCGCATGCCTAGCAGCAACAAAACACAGCACAGCTTCTGCCTCTTAGGCATAGCTTAGTTTCTTAGACCCTACAAGACACTTGTCTGTTGCAACACAAGAAAATATGGAATTCTTATCATTCTTCCAAGGATGAAAATTGTCTTCATTAATATCACGTTTGTACCCCAAGCTATGTGTTTTTTTTTTAAATTTTTTCAGTATGTGTAATAGCTTTGCATGTCATCACTAAATCATAATGTAACCTTGGAGACATTTTAAACTGCAACTAAACTCAGTGCACATAGTTCCAATGCTACAAACAAACTACCAACACTACTATAATATAAAAATCCAGGACCAAGTTTACATATGCACGGGCAATACCAATGAATTATGACCACTGCTTGCCTGATAAAAACCATAACATGATTCTGACTATAACATGCATAACTGTTGGAGATGTTAATATTTGAAAAAAAGTGGTGTATTCAACTGTGAAATACACATTGATTTGGAGAGAAAGAGCTAATGTTAATGATAGTGCATGGTTCTCCAGGGTCCGCTACATGAATCTCTTAGGAATATAGAGGAACATGTTGATCATATGACCTTTTTAGAGGCTTAACTATCAAGAAATAATTACTCTTATTTTGAAACTTTTGAAAATACTAATAGTAGATGTGTAACATCTATTTCTCTATTAATCTTTTTTCAAAAAGTAAATTTTATTGTGTTTATTTCGGGTATACAACATGATGTTATGGGATACAAATAAAAAGTAAAAAGTTACTATAGTGAAGCAAATTAACATCCAATCATCTGACATAGTTACCCACTTTTTTGTTTTCGTTGGAAAGAGCGGCTAAAATATATTCATTTAGCATGAATTTCAAATACAACTCTGTTAATCTTATTAAAATATAAAAACAAATAAGAAAAATTGTTCATTAAAATAATTTAATGATATGGCCTATTTTCCCCAAATTAAATCATTAAACATAAAGCACTGGAGCTAGATGAATTGTTCTTAAAGTGCTTGAATAGCACTCTTATAGTTCTATAATTTAAAATCTTAAACTTTCAATTCCTTGTAGTATTCAACTATGTCAGCAAATTAACTTGAAGTTGGAGACTAATTGAAACAAAATCTATCCAAAAAAGGTCATGTATTAAAGTTGCAATAAGGTCATTTCCCCAAGAATTCCCATAGTTATTTACTGCCCTGTGTTTGAAAGGACTGTGTCATTACCACGTTAATTACTGGTTCAAACAGACAGCAAGTATCAAGGGGAGAGACGGTTCTGAGAGAATGTTAGTTGTATAAAGCACATCTTTTCTACTGTCCCCCTTGAGGGCTACAACACTTTTTATTATAAAAGATTAAGCTTTAAATCCATAAATACTATTGTGCTCTGTTCAAAAGCTCATAGTATCACACCATATCATGCATTTCACAGCTCATAAATGTACATCAAATACAGCTCAGGTTTAGGGATCATAATCTTAATTCTATCTCACCAATATTTTTCTAAGAACTGGGCAATAAACACTCAGCAGGAGAGAATCACATTTTTCAAATAAAATATGATTTGGTTTCAAAAGAGTATAAAAGATCCTAAAATATGGTTTATTTTTAAAAATTTATAATTTTACTGTAGTATAAAAACACACACACACAAAAAAACAAAGTAGGTCAACATTGACAGGTAACGCTGGTCTGTTTCCCAGAATGCCACTCTTTTTTTGTAAAAGGGTTCTAAAGTTCTCTAACATGTGATAATTAGATGAAATGAACATTTCTTTAAAAAATTAAGAAATTTGGCAGGCTATTCATCAATTAAATAAATGAAAAATTTTCTGAAGCATGAATTGTTATCTGAGAGTCTTCCACACAACCGTTACATTAATCATTATGAGCTATCATTTTTCACATTCTTCCAATTTTTACATGAAAAAGTAATACAAATATGTGAGCATGATCAGTCCAGTTAAAATGTGATGATTTACAAAAAAATGAAGAATCCAAAATAATAACAACTGCACTAAAGATCTCTCTCCATAAGAAAGATAAGACCTTGAGCAATTCATTATCTTCCAGTTACATCATCTGTAAAATAAGTTTTATATTAATATATGATTTCCAAGATTATTCCTAGCCTAAGCATTCTATGATTTTAAAAATTCTAAGAGCTACAATGATTTGCTAGCAATCCATGGTTTACTGTAATGAGACTAGGCAGTTTTGTTGCTTGAGCATCTTTTTACAAATTGTGAAACAAAACCTCACAAAAAATTTTGACACCATATACTCAGTATTACCAGTGGGTTTTGTATCTTTCATTTTTTTCCACATTAGTGTTTTTTTCTTTCAGATTGAAGAAATCCCTTTAGTATTTCTTGTAAGATGGGTCTGGTGGTGGTGAATTCTCTCAGCTTCTGTTTGTCTGGGAAAGACTTTATCTCCCCTTCATAATTGAAGGATACCTATGCAGGTTATTGTATTTGTGGATCACCGTTTTTTTTTTTTTTCTTTCAGCATTTTGAAAATGTTGTTCCACTCCCTCATGGTCCGTAGGAGTTCTGCCGAGAAGTCTGTTGCCAGATTAATTGGAGCTACTTTATAAGTTATTTGCTTCTTTTCACTTGCTGCTTTTAGAAACCCTCTCTTTGTCCTTGACCTTTGAGAGTTTGAGTATTACATGCCTTGGGGTAATCTTAACTGGGTTGAATCTGTTTGGTGTTCTCTGACCTTCCCTTACCTGGATATTTACATCTTTCTCAAGTTTTGAAAAGTTTTTTTGTTATTATTTCTTTGAACAAGCTTTCTACCCTTGCTCTTGCTCAGTTCCCTCTTAAACACTAACAATTCTTAGATTTGGTCTTTACAGGTAATTTTCTATAATATATATAGGCAAACTTCATTGCTTTTCTTCTCAGTATTTTTTCTTTTTTCTCCTCTGATGGTATTTTCAAATAGCCTGTCTTTGAGCTCACTGATTCTTTCCTCTACTTGATCCATTTTGCTGTTAAGAGCCTCTAATAAATTTTTCAGTTCAGCAAGTGAAATTCTCAGCTCCAAGATTTCTGTTTGATTTTTTTTACTATTATTTCAATCTCTTTGTTAAATTTATCAGATAAATTTCTGACTTGTTTTTCTGTGTTATCTTAGAGATCACTGAATTCCCTTAACACTGAAATTTTGAATTCTTGGTCAGAGAGATTACATAATGCCATCTTCTTAGGGTCAGTCACTGTTTCCTTACTTTGTCCATTTGAGGAGATCATGGTACCCCATTTGCTGCTGTTTCTCATGGATGTATATCTATGTCTTTGCATGAAAAGACCCGGAATACTCTAATTGTGGTGTAAAATCCACTCATAACTCTAATATGAAGCCCAAGAGACATCTATGAAAAATAGTAATAGCTATAGCAATGTGTTAAGAGATGGTAATATAAAATCATGTAAATTTAGACAACTAAAAGTGAAAATGGAGGGGGCATGGAGTTAAAGTGTAGAATTTTTTCACTTTTTCTTTGTTTCTATTTTTTCTTTGTCATCTAAGATAAGCTGTTATCTCTTAAAAATAACTAGTTATAAGATATTTTCTGTAAGCCTGTAGGTAACCACAATGCAAAAGCCCATAACAGATTCATTTAAAATAAAAAGCAACAAATTTAAACATACTAGTAGAGAGAATCATTTAACCACAAAGAAATAGAAAGAAAGAAAGGAAAAAAGAAAGAAAAAAGAAAGAGAAAGAAAGAAAGAAAATGAAGTTACAAAACAATCAGAAAGCAAGCAACAAAATGGCAGTAGTATGTACCTACTTATCAGTAACAACAATGAACATAAATGGACTCAATTTTCCAATTCTGAGGTACAGAGTGGGTGAATGGATAAAGAAACAAGATCCAATTATATGCTACCTGCAAGAAACACACGTCACCTACAAAGATACACAAAGACTGAAAATGAAGGAGTGGAAAAAGATATCCCATGCAACTGGAACCCAAAAAAGAGCAGGATTAGCTATACTTACATCACAGAAATAGACTATAAAAAGAGAGAAAGAACGTTGCTAGATAATGGTGCAATTCAGCAAGAGCATGGAAATATTGTAAATATCAATACACCAACACTGGAACTCCCAAGTATATAAAGTAAACATTAATAGATCTAAATGAGAGACAGACTGAAGTACAATGATAGTAGGGGACTTTAACACCCCAGTCTCAGTAATGGAAGGATCTCTCAAACAAAAAATCAAAAACAAAATAACAGTTAAACTATACACCAGACCTAATAGGCCTAACTGAGACTTACAAAACATTTCACCAAACTGTTGCAGAATACACATTCCTTTCATCAGCACAGGGAACATTCTCCAGAACAGATCACATCTTAGGCCATAAAACAAATATAAACAAATTCCAAAAAGTGGAAATGAGTTCAAGCAGCTTTTCTGACCACAATCAATTAAAACTAGAAATCAACAAAAAGAGAGACCTCAGAAACTTCAAAAACATATGAAAATTAAACAACATTCTCCTGAACAACCAAAGGGTCAATGAAGAAATTAAGAAGAATATTTAAAAATTTCTTGAAACAAATGAAAATGGAAATACAACATACCAAAATCTACGAGATACAGAAAAAGCAGTCCTAAGAAGTCATCTATAGTAATAAATGACTATATAAAAAAAGTAGAAAGACTTCAAACAAACAACCTAATGATGCACCTCAAGGAACTTGGAAAGCAAGGAAAATGAAATTCAAATTAGTAGAAGGAAAAAAAATAAAGATCAGAGCAGAAATAAATGAAATTGAGACTAAAAAATACAGAAAATCAGCAAAAAATAGTTGGGTTTTATTTTTTTGTTTGTTTTTTAAAGCTGGTCAAGTGAAGCAGTGGGAATGGACAGATAAAATTGACAAACCATTAGCTACACTAAGAGAAAAAGAGAAAAGAATCAAATATTAAAAAATCGGAAATGAAAAAGGTAATATAAAAACTGAGACCACAGAAATATAAAGAATTATTATAGACTATCATGAACAACTATATGTTAACAAATTGGAAAACCTAGAAGAAATGTATAAATTCCTGGACACATAGAACTTACCAAGATTAAACCATGAAGAAATAGAAAACCTCAATAAATCAATAACGAGTCATAAGATTGAAATGCTAATAAAAAGTCTCCCATCAAAGAAAAGCCCAGGACCTGATGACTTCACTGCTGAATTCTGCCAAACATTTAAACAAGAATTAATACCAATTTTACTAAAAATCTTCAAATAAATTGAAAAGGAGGGAATACTTTTCAACTCATTCTAAGAGGCCAGCATTACCGTGACAAAACAACTAGACAAGCACACAACAAAAAAAGAAAACTACAGGCCAATATTACTGATGAAAGTAGATGCAAAAATCCTCAACAAAATACTAGCAAACCAAATTCAACAACAAATTAACAAGATG
Organism: Indri indri; assembly: GCA_004363605.1. Lineage (NCBI taxonomy): Eukaryota > Metazoa > Chordata > Mammalia > Primates > Indriidae > Indri > Indri indri. Next base: position 10,826 of record RJWJ010033662.1, on the reverse strand, counting down.
ATTCACCATGACCAAATGAGATTCATCCAGGGATGCAATGATGTTTCAACATAAACAAGTCATTAAGCGTGATACATCACATTAACAGGACCAAGAACAAAAACCATATGATTATCTCAGTAGATGCAGAAAAATCATTTGAAAATATTCAATATCCCTTTATGATAAAAACCCTCAGCAAAATGAGTGTATAAGTACCATACCGAAAAACAGTAAAGGTCCTATGTGAAAATCCCATAGCTAACATTGTACTAAACATGGAAAAATTGATGGTCTTTCCTCTAAGATCTGAAACAAGACAAGGATGCCCACTTTCACCACTTTTATTCAACATAATATTCGAAGTCTTGGGATGTGAAATTATGCAAGAGAAAGAAATAAATGGAATCCAAACTGGAAAGGAAGAAGTCAAATTAGACCTGTGTGCAGACGACATGATCTTATACTTAGAAAAACCTAAAGAGTCCACCAAAAAACTGTTAGAACTGATAAACAAAATTCAGTAAAGTTTCAGGATACAAATTCAACATACAAAAATCAGCAGCCTTTATATACATCGACAATGAACAATCTGAAAAAGAAATCAAAACAGCAATCCCATTTACAATAGTCACAAAAATATAAAATACCTAGGAAAAAATTTAATCAACGAAATGAAAAAACTATACAAAGAAGCCTCTAAAACACTGCTGAAAAATTAAGAGGACAAAAAAGGGAAAAGATATTCCATGCTCACAGATTGAAAGAGCTGATATTGTTAAATGACATACTAAATCAATTATCCGATTCAATGTAATCTATATCAAAATACCAATGACATGCTTCAAAGAAATAGAAAAAAAAAATCCAAAACTTTATGTAGAACCACAAAAGATCCTGAACGGTCAAAGCAATCCTCAGCAAAAAGAACAAAGGTGGAAGCATCACACTACCTGACTTAATTTACTACAAACACATAGTAACCACAATGGTATGGCACTGACATAAAAACAAACACATAGACTGATGGAAATGAACATAAAACCCAGATATAAACCCACAAATTTACAACCAACTCATCTTCAACAAAGACACCAAGAACATACAATGGGGAAAGGAGAGACTACACAATAAATAGTGCTTGTAAAACTGTATAACTACATGGAGAAGAATAAAATTGGACCCTTATCTCTCACCGTACATAAAAATCAAATCAAAATGGATTAAAGACTTAAATCTCAGATCTGAAAATGTGAATCAACTAGAGAAAAAACATTGACAAAATGGTCCAGAAAATTGAGCTGGCCAAAGATTTTCTGTGTAAGACCTCAAAAGCACAGGGAGCCAAACCAAAAATTCACAAATGGAATTATATCAAGCAAAAAAATTTCTGCACAGCAAAGGAACACACAACAAAGTGAAGAGACAGTCCACAAATGGGAGAAAGTATCTGCAAACTACCCATATGATAAGCAAATAATAACCAGAGTATATAAAGAGCTCAAACAACTCAATAACAACAACAAAAAAAATTATGCAGTTTAAAAATGGGCAAAAGATCCAAATAGACATTTCTCAGAAGAAGACATACAAATGCCTAACAGGTATATGAAAAATGTTCAACATTACTAATCATCAGAGAAATGCAAAGAAAAAAAAAACTACAAAGAGATATCTCACTCCAGTTAAAATGTTTTCTGTTGTTGTTTATCAAGAAGGCAGGTAATAACAGATGCTGAAGAGGATGTGGAGAAAGGGGAACACTCATACACTATTTGTGGAAATGTAAATTAGTACAGCCACTACGGAGAACACTATAGAGGTTCCTCAAAAAACTAAAAATAGAAATACCATATGAACCAGCAATTCCACTGCTGGCTATATATCCAAAAGAAAGGAAATCAGCATATCAAAGAGGTATCTGCATCCCCATATTTATTGCAGCACTATTCACAATAGCTAAGTTATGGGATCAACCTAAGTGTCCATCAACAGATGAATGGATAAAGAAAACGTGGCATACAAATACAATAGAATACAATTCAGTGATAAAAAGAATGCAATTCTGTCATTTGTAGCAAAATGGATGGAACTGGATGCTATTATTTTAAGTGAAATAAACGAAGCACAGAAAGACAAATATGGCATATTCTCACTCGTGTTGGAACTAAAAAAGTGGATCTCATGAAGATAGAGAATACATTGGTTGCTATCAGAGGCTTGAAAGTATGGGGGGAAATGAAGAGAAGTTGATTAATGGGTACAAATACACAGTCAGAAGAAATAAGACCTAGTGCTTGATAGATTAGTAGGGTGACTATAGTTTACAATAATCTAGTGTACATTTGAAAATACCTAGAAGAGAATAATTTGAATGTTTCTAGCATAAAGACAAATATTAAAAGCGATGAATATCTCAAGTATGCTGATTTTATCACTGAAAATTATATGAATGTATTAAATTATCACAAATACCCTAAAACTATGTACCATCTATTTATTACACATCAATAAAAATAAATTTAAAAAGTTGACACCATAGAACATGCTTATTTCAATAGTCATCATTCTGAATCAAATACAGACTCTAGTAATACTCAGTATAAAACCACTCATACTAGAAATGGAAGAGCAGTCAGAACTTTAAATCACTTCCATACCTGGTTTGAAACTATAGAGCTGCAATTTACATAGAAGCAGACACTGAGTCTGTCATTGGAATTCCCATGTCCAAAGAATAAACAAGTGTTAATCTGAGAAACAATATCAAGTTATATCATATTTAAATTTATGGTTTAGGGAAACAATCTTCTATTCAAGATGGTAACTGGTTAATTAATCAAATTTCATAAAAAGGACACATTTCTCTTAATACTCCAAGATATTTCTACCATATTTCACCAGTATGTAAGATTTTTATGTACATTTCTATGACTTCTCAATTTAAGATTTGTAAGAACATAATTATAAATTAAATCAAATAAAGTTTATTTCAAAAACATATGCCTATTAAACGCATCTTTCTTACAATAGAGTATGTATAACTCAGAGCAAACAAAAAAATGGCATGCCCAGAAAACCTCATTTGAAAATTTGCTGGGTTGTAACAATTTTATCCCTGCTTGAAATAATTATAAGCAAAACATTCTAGTTAATTATATTTACTAAAATTTATCACATTCGAAGACAACTGGTAAACTAGAGCATTCATTTCTGTAATCTTTATTATTAAGATAATTACATGGTCCTTGATTCAGATTTACTCTTTATAAAGTAAATTATAAGGCTGAATCTTTGAGTTTCCATTTTAGCTTCTTTCATTTATTTGAAAAAAAAGAAACTCTTTTTACCCATCAAAATTTCTGAATATAATTGATGAAACCATGATTTTATAACCAATGATCTACTAGCAAAAAAGTAAAGAGAGATGTTATTATACTAAGAACAATATCATAATTATTTTTATATACAAACTTTGAATATATAAGGCCAGAGTCTATATCTAATCCAAGAGTCTAATAAACACCACATTGCTTTCCTAGATACAATAATTCTCTGCTGATTGGCGAGTGTTATATATTTAGAATCATTAATTCTGCTTCCTTTTATAATAAGAATATATATTTTAACATGAACCAAAACATACTCAAGTGGGTGTGCATGTTTGGATAAACTGGTGAATCATTTATGTTAAACAAATGATTAAAATATCTGTGTTTCTTATTATTCACAGAACAAAAATGCTGCAGCCTTCACTTGAAAATTTCCCTCATCATTGTACTTTCAAAGAATTTTTCTTTCTCTACGTAAGTATCATGTATTTCTGTATACTTACATAATGAATCTTTACATATTTATTTTATAAAAGGCAATAAATAAAACCATCTTATTTTTATCATTTTTTTCCTTAATTGTATGAGAACAAAGTATATATTCTGTTACCTTTGGATATTGTTTGACAGGAATCAGTACTCTTTCTGAGAGCTTTATGTTTTTGTTGCTGATGACATCAAGGTATTTCTTTTCTTCATCTTCCTTTTTTCCATCAGAACCTTGAAATTTTTCAATTTCTGAAAAAAAAATCACAAGAAAAAAACAAGCGAAATGAGAAATATGCTGATTGTTCATATTACTCCTCTTCTCAAATAAGATTTTGCAGAATCTTGATAAAAAGTCTGAGGCAGCATTTTGCTAACAGCTACATGAAAGCTGCTACAGTATATATTAATAAGATGACCTCTGTCAACTAAAATTAAAAAGTGATAATTGAAAATATGACTGTGTCTTCTGGGATAGAAATGATGATTTAATTGTTTTTAGTATCTGCAAACAAAATATGAGGAAGAATATATTCTTTGACTATTTAAAATATTAATATCTAAGCAAACATAACTTTCCCAGGAGCAATGGATAGAACAAAACATATTTTAAGGTTATATGTTTTATTTTTATTTAGAATTATTCCTAAAAAAATAAAAATAATTAGAAACGGTAATCATCCAGTTATCTAAAATAAATAGTAAAGAGAAACTGCATGATATTTTATATTCTAGCCAAACTTTAAAGCAATTAAAAGGGGCTCACAGAAAAGTCACATAAAGGCTGAAATCCATTAATGCTATCATTCGTATTCATCTATATGAAATTATCTTTATAGATGCTTGAGAGGAACTATTAGTTTTGACCTACCAGAATATAATCAAAATGAATATTTTTTTTAGATAAAATTTCATTCTTTTTATTTTTTAATAAAACAAGTTGAGTATCCTTTATCTGAAATGCTTGGGATCAGAAGTGTTTTAGATTTCAATTTTTTTTTTAAGTTTTGTCTAATTTATTTATTTATATATTTATTTTTATTTCAGAACATTACAGGGGTACAAACATTTTGGTTACATATATTGACCTCGCACCGCTCAAGCCAGAGCTACAAGCGTGCCCATAGATCATATGTACACTATTTATCCATTTCTTCATTTTTAAATTAATTTATTCCATAAACACTTTTAAACCTCTACTATGGGTACTGGAGATATAACAGAAAACAATAAAATGTCTCTGCTTTTATGGCACCTTAGTATTCTAATGTGAAAAATGAACAATGAGAAAATGAATATATGTGCACAAACATATTTACGGGTGGGAGCACAGAATAAATACAATATAGCTATTAAGAACATAAAGGAAGAGTAGAGTCAAGGGGTGTGGCTATTACTTTAAATTTGCAGGGTGATATCTGAGCAAAGCCCTGAATGATGAGAAAGATTAGCCATGAAAAGATTGAGAAGTAGAGTGTAACAGTCTGATGAAGCAAGCTTGACTCGCTCTTGGAATAGTAAGAAGCAAGAAAGCCTATGTGGCTGAAGAAGTGAATGTAGAAAAAAGGTTTAATGGGTAGTTATAGAACAGATTATGTAAGAACTTGGGGAGATACATGATGTTTTCTGCTTTTTGTTGTGAATGTAAGGGGAAGCCACCGATGGCTCAGGGGAGGGGAGGAAGGTAGCAACATTTGATTTTTATTTGTAAAGATAACATTGTGTGTAACATGCAAAACCAGTCATAGTAGAGGGCAAGCAAACAAGGGAAGCAAATTACATTTGTCTGGCTGAGAAATGCTGCTGACTTGGGCTAACAAAGTAGCAATGAAATGTTAGAAGAATGTGCGGTTACAACTAAGGTCACTTCATAAAATTCACAATGTAAACTAAATGTTTTGGAGGATTATTAAAAATTATTTGTACTAACTTTTTATGTGTGTTTGATAGTTATTATTACCATAAAATCATCAGTAAATATTTCTTCTTTCCTTGCTCTTGGTCAATTGTACTACTTCAAAACACTAACTAAATTAAGATGTGAATGTGATAGTTTTTTACTTTTGTTATGGATGGAACAAAACCATTCTGTTTCTGTTATTTGGGAGTAGATAAAAGGTGATGATAGTTATTAAGTATGAAAAATTTTAATACAAATTAATTTATTCTGCAACTCAAAATAATTATTTTTAAAAGGTCTGTTACTTCCAAAGATAAAAGAAATAATATATTGTATCTGATAGTTTTGGTTTTTGTTATTCTATTTTTAAATAACATCTTTCCCAAAATGATTTCACATAGCTTCTAGAAAAATCCCTATAATATTCGAGGTAATAAACTTTTAGCATACTATGTAATCGGGCTGTGTGGCATCTAAAACAATCTTTTTGAAGTAATATTACATTGTTTACCCAGATAGTGTCTGAATTAAAGGTACAGTGCATAGTTTGTACAAAGTCATTTATAATCATTTTTTCAGTTATATGGTATAATTTCTGTAAAGACAAATAACTTAAAATGAACTGAATTGTTTGAAAGTAAGTTATATGTCTATAATTCCTGCTTAGTATGATGACATCACATTCCTATTGCAAAGTATTAACAAGTCACTTTGACTGTCTTTCTAAACTGAGAAGCACTCTTGATTCCAAACTTTCAATCCCTTATATCAATGTAATTATTACAACCAGAACTATGACAACTGCAAGGAAAAAATATTCCTTATGCCTTCTGTTACTAACAATGAACTTTTGATCACTGCCCTTTGGGTCCATGCACCTACCCAATGTCATATTTTCTACCTTGTTGCGGCAATTGTAATGTGGGACACCGAAGAAATTGACTCAATTCCCAAACTATAATATGTATAGCTTCTCCCTTGTTTACAAAGAAATAGAATTTGTCAGGTATTATTTGCTCTCCACAACACTACTACCTTAGGCTATTTTAGACATCCTCAATTTGATCAACCCATGATTAATTCTAATAACTTTCGCATCAAGAAATGTAGCTGAATGAAAATGGTATTTCCACTGCTCTTTCTGTTCATTTCTACAATTTTATTTTAAAGTTGTTGATATTTCTTTTGCCCTCCTGATACTTTCAGGGAGTTATCTTGTCTTCCCTGACATATCTACATGACTAATAGCTCAATAATTGCCTTTGTTAAATGCATAGTCACGAAATGGTACATGCCAAACTCGCCTAGTTTAAAAGCCAGAGAAAGCTAATTTATACAGCACCTTTCTTATTTTAATTTTTGTTTTTTAAAACATTATTTATTTAATAATTAATGTACGTGGAAATTAATCTTTATGGAACATTTAGACAATATGGGTATTCATAAAATTTCAAAGATGCCCAGAGTATTATCACCCAGCAATAACTGAGTAGTGTTGTATAAAGGCATCAAGTCATTTTTCTATACTTGTTTATATATCATCCATTTAAATTTGGCTGGCATATTATTAGGAAAAAATTCAATATATTAAGGTAGGTTTAACTTTCCTTGAAAAAATGTTAAACCACATATCTTTTACTATTTTCTGTTCCCTCTTCGCTATTTGCTAATGCATATATTAATTCAAGAATTTATTTTAGCATTCATTGACTGTATTTAAAGTGGCTACCAGAATAGTATTAGGATTATGTGGACACTACAAAACAGCCGATCTTTGGTCATGTCTACATTTATCTTGCAGCACTTCGCCTACTGATTTAAGTCAGATGGAGGCTATCGTAACAAGGTACAGGCATTTTGAATAAAATTTTTAGCTCTGTGTTGCCTCACCTCTCCCTCATTGTCCTGGTGGGAGTATAATTTTCTTATTGTGCTTTCCCTTGATTTATTTTATATCCTAAGCCTTTTCAGTTGAATATTTAATTCATTTCATTTATTTTTACATGTTTATTGATAAAATATTTAATGCTATGAATTTTCCTTGAAAACTTCTTTAGCTATGTCTATAGATTCTGATAACTTATCTTTTCATTAAAATTTCTTTGTAGAGTGCTGCAATTTCATTTTGTTATTAATATTACCAAAATGTGGTTTTGCAGCATTTTAAAGAAATATCCAGGTGTCAAAGCCTTTTTAGTTTGATATTAATTTCTTTTTAAAATTGGATTGTTTGTATTATTTCTGCATTTTTGAATTCAAACAGAAATTTCTTAGTGGCTAAATTTTTGGACACTACTCATGAATTTTTCATAAAAAGGGTATGTATTCTCCATTGTTGGAGTTCAGAATTAGATATAAATCACTGAGGTCTTTCTCCCTCCTACCAGATCCATCTTGGAATGAAAGAAGTATGTGAACATTTCTTTGGACTATATACAGAGAGTGGAATTTTGGTTCATAAATTATGCACATACTTTTAACAAAATAGACTAAACTTTGCTATTTTTCTCTATAAAATATATCAGGCACATTCCCACAAACAGAGCAAAATTTGCTCTATTTACATTTCCCTCCAATGGCTTAGTTTTTTAAACTCACCTCATTTCTTTATAGAACCTAATAAAACACCCAGGATTATAAAAGGAAAAAAAAATCTAAACCCCAAAAATAGCCTTACAATCCAAGTGGCAAAAGATCTACAGGAGGAACCTTATAATAAAAATGTTTCTTTTCAAAAGTCTGAAAATAGTCGGAACACTTCTATCTTCTCTGTGGGCCAGCAATTGTGGGAAAATTGTGAAAGAAAGAAAAAAAGAAAATTCTAATGGTCCCAAGAATCCTAGAACACAGACATTTTAAGCAAGCACTTACACTCAAAACAAGGGATGATCTGTCAAAGTATAATAATAATTCAAAAGTGATACAAAAACAATGCATAAACCAGGACAAAACTACACAAACTCTAATTTATAAATGATTTTGAAGTAGATCATAAAGTCCATCTAATGATGTGGGAAAAGAACTCACAATACTTAGGTAGCCCAAGTACTCTAGGATCTCAGGAAAAAAAAAAAAAAAGAAAGAAACAACAATAATTTCCTTCTCTAAAGATGAAGTTTTTCCCTGATGGGGAAAAACTGCTTCAAGAAAAATTCCAATGGAGTGTAAAACGAGGAAACTACCCCAGGTAAACAATCTATTCCCACAGAATTGGCACAGGCACGACTTTCTCCTCTAACCGTAAACAAGAGACATAGATTATGCTGAACCTACGCAAGTATACTCTAAGAAAACAAAAAAGGGAAATGAACTAATTAATATATTGGCAGATAATGAAAGCAGAAGGAAAACATATGGTAACAAAGCAAAAAACCACTAAGATATAATATTAAAATGAGCAAAAGAAATCTAAGGAAAATATAAAAACTATGAAAGAACAATATATATCAGAAATAGACATTAATAAAATTTGTTTAAGAAGTAATTAAATTAGAGGAGATTATAAAAAGAGCTGTCCGAGCTCAGGAATAAAAGATAAAAATTCATTTCATATATGAAGAATAAACTAGAAATAAAGCAAGACTAAAGAAACAAAGGGACAGAAATAGAAAAGAGAAAAGATTTAAAAATTTGATAAAAATCCAAAAGAAATTATGAAATGAGAAGTTTCGAGAGACAATGAAAGATATAAAAGAAAAGAAAGTCAAAGGTATGTGTAACTGGAGTTACAGAAGATGAAAAGTAAAGCAGCAGAACTGAAGAAACACTAAAAACTACAACTCAAGAAAATGTCTTACAAAAGAACCATATGACAATGTGACATGAATTTAGGAGTATGATTAGCTCAATTCTATGACTTAAGGAAGAATAAGGAAAAAAAGAGGGAGAAGGAGAAGGAGGAGGAAAGGGAGGTATAAACAATCAGATAGGACTCAGTAGACTAGAAGTAAATACTACAGAATGACTAGTTCCAGACAATGGCTAGAACACAGGGTCTAGAATAGAGCTGGGTTTAAATCCCAGCTCCACCTGCTACTTACTGTTTAATTTACTCAACAACTGTTTGTCTTAATGCCATACCTGAAAATTAGGAAAGAACTTTTGGTGGTTTTGTGAAGATTAAATAAGATCATACAAGTAAGGTGCTTAGAAAATGTCTGAGAAAAGAATTATTGTTTTACTATTCACATTACTATTATAACAATCTTAAAAGAAGCAAATGAACTTCGAAATAAAGGGAAAATTTCACTAAAGAGGGAACCAGTTTCCCTAAGTCCCTTTTAAAATGCTCACAACAAATTAGGTATAAAAGGAACTTACTTCAACACAATAAAGGCCACATAGGAAACATCCACAGCTAACATTAGAATCAATAGTGAAAAACTGAAAAGTTTTCCTCTAAGATCCCGATCAAGGTAAGAACGTGCACTTTCATTATTTCTATTCAACATACTACTGGAAATTCTAGCCAGAGCAATTCAGCAAGAAAAAAAAAAAAGGCATCCAAATCAGAAAGGAAGAATTAAAACTATCTCTGTTTGTAGTTCACATGAGCTTATATGTAGAAAACCCCTAAAGACTCCACATAAAAGCTATTAGAACTCAAAAGTGAATTCAGTAAAGTTGTACAATACAAAATTAACATTCAAAAATCAGTTGCATTTGTATACACTGACAACAAACTATCCAAAAGGGAAATTAAGAAAACAATCCTACTTATGACACTATCAAAAAGGATAAAACACTTAAGAATAAGCTTAACCAAGCTCATAAAGATGTGTACACTGATAACTATAAAATATTGATGAAAGAAATAAAAGAAGACAAAAATAAATGGAAAGATATTTCATGTTCATGGATTAGAAAAATTAATATTGTGAATATGTCCATACTACCCAATCAATCTACAGATTCAATGCAAATCCTATCAAAATCCCAATGGCATTTTTTACAGAAATAGAAAAACAATCCTAAAATTATATGGAACAACAAAATAACCTCAAATAGCCAAAGCAATTCCAAGAAAGAACAAAGCTTGAGGGATTATACTTCCTGATTTCAAAATGTATTTTAAAGCTAGAATAATCAAAACAGTATTGTATTGGAATAAAAACAGATACGTGGAGTAA
>RJWJ010033661.1:0-17748 GCA_004363605.1 Indri indri | reverse complement strand
CTTATCCAAGGGGGATACCCACAGCAGATGCCTGATAATACCAAACCCAGATTCATACTATGCATGAATTTCTTCCTCACAATATCATGGATAGAAAATTTGTTCTCATTGCAAATCTTAGCAATATCAGTTTAACAATCTCATTCCTTATGAAGTCTAGAACTTTTACCTTTTCACTTAAAAAAAAGCACTTGACAGCTTCTCTTTGGTATATTCAAATTGCTGGCATCACTACTCTTGCACTTTGGAGCCATTATTAAGTAAAAGAAAAGTTAGTTGAAAATAAGCACTGGGATACTGCAAAAATCCATCTGATAACTGAGATGTTACTAAGTGACTAATGGGCAGGTAGCATCTACAGTGTAGAGACATTGGACAATGGATGATTTGCTTCTGCGTGGAATAGAGCTGGACAATGTGAGATTTCATAACACTACTCAGAATGGTGTGCAATTTAAAACTTACACATTGCTTATTTCTAAAATTTGCCACTTAATATTTTCAGACTGAGGTTGACCATGGTTGACTGCATAATCCAAACCACAGAAGGTGAAACTGTATATAGAGGGGGGACTACTATATGTAAAATATTAGGATAGTTGTTAAGAGCATGAATTCTGGAGCCAGAATGAGGACAATTATGCTACTTATTCAATAAGGTTGTTGTGAGGATTAAATGACTTAATATTTGTAAAGTAGTTAGTAAGTATTATGTGTTATCATTGCATATAATCTATAAATCAATTGATTTAATTAATAAGCCATATATTTTATCTTTGTTATTTGCTGCCCTTAAATTTTTAATATGCACATTTGACTTATCATTATTCTATCAATGTTGGGACATAAACATAAATGTATTTCATTTTTAAAATCATCTTCCTATTAACTCCATAAGCTGTAATTTCGGATACCCAGCAAACTTTTTACCCTAATTTACTATGATCTCCTTTAGTACAGGAAGCTAATCTCATTCATCTTTAAAATCCTAGTATCGGCTGGGTGTGGTGGCTCAGGCCTGTAATCCTAGCACTCTGGGAGGTTGAGACCAGTGGATCATTTGAGCTCAGGAGTTCAAGAGCAGCCTGAGCAAGATCAAGACCCCATCTCTACTAAAAATAAAAAAAATTAAATAAAAAAATAGAAAGAATTTAGCTGGACAACTAAAAATATATAGAAAAAATCAGCCGGGTGTGGTGGCACATGCCTGTAGTCCCAGGTACTCGGGAGGCTGAGGCAGAAGGATTGTTTGAACCCAGGAGTTTGAGGTTGCTATGAGCTAGGCTGACACCACGAGACTATAGCCTGGGCAACAAAGTGAGACTTTGTCTCAAAAAAAAAAAAAAAAAAATCCTAGTATCTTGCACAGTTCTTCAGAAGTAGAATGAATGAATGAATGAATGAATGGTAACCACAAAAGAACTCTGCAGGGTGGATAGTTAAGGAATTTATTTCATAGGTTTTTTGAATAGAGTTTATATCTGTGCTGTAACAATGCAGTCCTATCTTCTGAAGGATGCAGACAATTGGTGGAAATGGGAATAGAAGTTTATTTTAGCCCTTTCTTTTGTTTTTAAGAATAATCCGTGAATTCCAACAGGTGAGTTATGTCATTATGGAGGTAAATTTGAATCTGCTATAAGTTTTAAAAGTAAATTATTTGCAAATGTTGCAGCTTTATTTTTTATTACTAGCATATTACCTTTGGCAAATCTCACGATTCATCATGACACTCACACCAATGAACTTAACATGAAGGTTAAAAACAACTGCTCTCTGGCAGGCCGAGGTGGAAGGATCACTTGAGCTCAGGAGTTTGAGACCATCCTGAGCAAGAGCGAGACCCGTCTCTACTAAAAATAGAAAAATTAGCCAGGCACAGTCCCCATTACTCAGGAGGCTGAGGCAGGAGGATTCCCTGAATCCAAGAGTTTGAGTCCAGCCGGGGCAACATAGAGAGACCCTATCTCTAAGAAGAAAAGAACAACTCTGAGGCAAACATAATTTAGGTAATTATTTGCTTTGTTAAAAAACAGAAATGTGAAGTTTGCAAACATGAGAACCCATGTACTTACTTTATAAGAGATAGGAAAAGGTTATGGATTATCAACTATGTCTATGCTCTGCTGAAGACAAACTATAATCTAATGCTTTTTGAAAGGACCTACTACAATTTATGATAATTAAGAATCAATTTACAAAACATTTACCTAGAGACAATTTTTTTCTTATTTTGTTTTATTTTTATAAGACAAGGGCCATATTCAGGTAGAGTTACTTTAAAGGATTATTAGGAGGAGATAAAGAGGGGTTGATTAATAGGTACAAAAATACAGTTAGTAGGAATGAGATCCAGTGTTTAGTAGCACAACAGGGTGACTATAGTTAATAATAATTTATTGTATATTTTAGGAAATATCAGGAAAACTTTTAAAAAGATTTTCTTTCAAGGTTTCTTGCACATATGGATATGAAGCACTTGACCCTCTAACTTTTTTTCTTTTTGTAGAAAGACTCAAATCGCTGTGCATTTAGAGTGAGTCAGTTCAATGGCAAAATAAAGCAGAAAACCAGCTATTTTTCTGATATATTTCATTATTTTTCAAGAAAATACTGTGGTTCCCTATTGTCTATCATGTAAAATAAATCTTTTAGAAATGATTACTTACATAACTTACTAATGCCATTCTTGTGTTACTTCTTTTTATGCTCCACCTTCGTCTCAATGTTGCATGTTAATTTCAATTTTACGTTCCTAGCTTATATGCCTTTTTGCTCTCTTTGCTATTTTGTATCTCTCACTCTCCTCTAGATCTTACTCAAAACATCTTAAATCCTACCTTATCTAATCATATCCCATCTAAAATATTTCTCTTCAGTACTTGTTCAGTTTTTACTATTGACTAGCCTTGCTTATCTATTTCAATGAAAGAGTCAAAGAATTAAAGATCTAAAGCTAATTGAATGCCTACTATAGCCAGGCAGTGCCATTTATGTTTTCACATAGCTGACATGATTAATTATTTACAGAAGAGAAGATTGTGGCTCAGAAAGTTGGAATACTTTGCAAAGAGTCTAAAAACTGAATATTGGCAGAGCTAGGATTCAAACTCTGGCCATCTGTCTCCAAACCCTATCTGCTCTCCATCTCATATGCTGCCTCCTAATGCAAAATGGTGGCCGAGTCAAAGAGAATTCCTAACTTTGGAAAAAAGTTGACTTAGTATTTATATTTGAACACAGCAGTATCAGAAATTATAGTAACATATGTCGAACCAAATAATGAGCCCACACTATAAACTTTTAATAGAGTTGCTTTCTTTCAGGCCAGCGGAAAGTACAAGGATAAGCAGGAACACCCTTTCTTCAGCTTTGATTAGACTGTGGTTATAAGTTTGGAATGCCTTTTACATTATTTTTCCTACTAAATATTACCTGTTGTGACTAATTTCTTGTCATTTCAGCTGCATTTTGTTAGATTATGCAGAAACTATTTTTTGCTTTCAATCTTATTCTTCCTCTAGAATTTGTCTAGTTATATAGTTACTTAATAAATATTTGCTGGTTGACTATAATTAATCAGAAAACCCAGCTTGCCTCATAATGGGCTAATTTTTAAATGTATACTAATGTCTCATGTAACCACCCTCATCAAAGAAGAGATAATCCCACCCCATATTAATAAAATGTAAAGAAATATTAATAAAATATAAGGAAATATTAATAAAATGTAAGAAAAACACTCCCCATAAATGTCTGTATATAATAATAATAGGTCTATAATCAATATTTAACAAAGTTTTTTTTTAAATCTATTGGTATTGACTTTCATTTTGTATGTCTCATAATTTCACTATTTATGTTGACAATACCAACATCTTCAATTTCTTCCTTACTTCATGATCTTCGTTAGTTTCTACTCCTTTGAACTTAAATAAACAATTATCAGTTTAATCTGTGCAATTTAAAATAGACAATTTTTTAAAGCTTTTAGTAAAACCTCTAGATGTAGCCAGTTCCATATTGTCATAATCCAATGACAAAACAATTACCTTAAAACTATTGATGTTTGCCACTAGATGGCGACTATGTTTAAGTGACACACCCTCTATTTTTTCAAGTTAAATTATTTGGAAAAAAACCTTGTCTTCCTTTGGGGCAAATCCAACCAGTGAATTTTTACGGTGAGTGAAATTTCTCTCTTTAAGAATTATTATTATTATTTATTATTTTTTTTTGAGACAGAGTCTCGCTCTGTTGCCTTGGGCTAGAGTGCCATGGCATCAGCCTAGCTCACAGCAGCCTCAAACTCCTGGGCTCAAGCAATCCTCCTGCCTCAGCCTCCAGAGTAGCTGGGACTACAGGCATGCACCACGGTGCCCGCTAATTTTTCTATTTTTAGTAGAGTAAGTCTTGCTATTGCTCAGGCTCATCTCAAATTCCTGACTTCAAGCAATAGGCCCACCTTGGCCTCCCAGAGTGCTAGGATTACAGGAGTGAGCCACTGCTCCTGGCCAGAATTATTAATTTTTAAAGAATTGTTAAAACAATCTATATTAAAATCTTTCTAAAATGGGACATACATTTCTCTCCCTCCTTAAACCAGGGTATATAAACCTGTTTCCTGATGATTACTAGTGATCATCATAAAAATCAATCACAGTGCTGCACAAGTACATGCAGATTATTCTAGTGTTTGACCCTACATTAAATGGCCCCAGATAACTATGCTTTTTGAGCAGCTACTCTTTACAATATTTTACTAGTATAGTATTTGGGGGCTTGTTTTTTAGTAAGCAATTTTTCCCTTTTTCCAGATATTACTTCTTAAAAGTAACTGTTAACAGCAAATGTTTTCCTTCTCCAACTTTTGTTTTGAAATATTCCTACCTCTAATATACTACGATCAAATAAACCAGATAAATAAAGTTATTAGACTTGGGTCTATAGAAGTCCTATTGGTGAACTACGTGGGCTTTAGTATATTTTATGGTGTCTGTTTTGAGTACTCTATGACATCTATTTTGAGTACTGAGATGTTTTGACAGTTCATGTTCCTTAAAAGTGATATATTTTATAAAGTGATTATATTTGTAATTAATAACTGAGTTCTAGAGCATTCAAAAGCTTGAATGTTATTTACTATAGTAAGGCTTCCCTTTGACTTCTTTCTCCTTGTAATTTTAGCATTAACGATATTATTGATTGATCCTATTAACGTGACTCTGGGTCTGAGAGCTTACTTATTTCATACAAATAATTTCAAGTCTATTTTTTAAACTTTACAAAAGTGTTTCCATAAGACTATTGAAAAAATAGTTTTGTTTATAAAAAGGAACTATTTGAAGAAATTTGTGACAAGCACGGATATTAACCAGCAAAGTCATTCTCAAACTTTAGGATGCGTAAGAATCAGGTAGATTTCTTGTTACAATTGTTACAGATGACAGGGTCTCACTTTCAGATACTGTGTTTCAATTGGTACGAGGGACTCTGTATTTTAAATAAACATCCCAATTGATTCTTTTACTTCTGTGCTTCTCAAAGTTCTTAGTTTGCACTAAAGAACAAATTCTCACTTTATTGTAAAATAGATGTGTAAAGTAGATGTAGAGTGTTTGATTTTAGATTCAAAATTAAGATGATTATACAACTGTAATTTACAAGAGGAAATGTAGTTTTTCACATCAAAAACTTCCAAAGTAGGGCAATAGTTAAAGTTCCATTTAATACCTATTGTCTCTATAAATAATGTTTGGTGATATCTTCTTATAGTCCAAGTCACATCTGAAGATGGCAAACTAAAATCACTTTAGTTTCCCAGGTTATCATTAGTGAGACTTTCTAATATGCAAGTATGAAAAAATAATTTAAAATTAAGGTGACTATCTCAATTTTTTTTACACTGATCTTTACTTTTTTAAATGCTAAGTCTTTCTAAAAGTCAACTTTTGCCCTCCTTACCTTGTAGTGACACTTTTCCATTTCTTTTAAGTGACCCTGTTTTGAGCAATGTTAACACTTCAGAAAAATCTCCAGATATGTGTCATGTATCTTTTGGTCTACTTTAATAACAAAACAGAGTCTCCTTGTTATCCCACTTGCTCAACCAATGTACATTCTTGCCCCTGTGTTGATACAGTACATTCATTAGTGGTTTCTACTTGTCTAGTCTTTTGGGCCATTAAACTAGAGTTTATTATCCTCCAGGTGATGAATTTTCTTATTTACAAATTCATTGCAGATCATGTGTGGGCAGCGTGATTGCTGATCCTGCCTAACGAATACATTTAGTGTTTAATTTTTTTTCTGTTGCTATTTTCTAATTTGAAGTGGGTAGACCAAAACCAATTAATTCTATTCCAGTTTTTCAGTACTTTGCTGCATGCTTCTTCTGTCACTACAGATGCTTATGACTCTTAATGTATGGCTTTAAATAACATTGATATTAGAGATGTGCTGATATTAAATCACATGTTCCTGATAACTGCATCTTTCAGGTAAACCAGAGCTGCTAATTACTTTTAAAAAATTTAGGTCACATATTCATAATTTGAATTAATTTATCTTCTATGAAACTACTTATAATCAGATTGCTGTAATAATAATTAATCATAGAACTAGAAATGTTTAAGAACATTTGAAAACATAGCTCAAAGACTATAATACCTAGCTGAATGCAGTTTTACCAGACGGAAGTTTTTTTTTTTTTTAAATATGTCTACATATGCAATTAAGAAATAGACACGCCGGTTATTTTAGATTTAGAAGTTAATAGATTTTTATAATCCTCAGTATCTAGTCAATCAAGATGTAGAATGAAGTAGAAGAGGAACCTTGAATTTTTGAAGACAAACATTTATTGAGGCTATCGTAAGATTCCAAAACTTCTGGTGATGTTTACAGTTTGTGACTGAGCTTTTAGTATTAGAATGAGAGAGTGGGAAGGTGAATTAAATGAACAGGTAAATATTTGTGTAAATTTATCTTGACATAGCCAAAGCCCTAACACCACAATAATCTAATATATAGTAGAAGTATCTACATTTTTCTTTCACTTAAAAAAATTGTGAACTGGTTCTGTATCATACTATTAGATTAATGACGCTTCAACAACTTCAACCTTAACATCATACCAGACAACCAAGTACAAAAAAAAACTATGTGACGTTAAATAGCACTAGATACTTGGAACATAAAGAGTAGTGAGTGTGATGCAAATGGATTTAAATATAACTATTTTTTATATGTATTATATTTCTAGCACTATGCTAGGCATGCTTATATAGGTTATTTCATTTAATCCTCAAACTTATACAGCTTCTGCAGTGAGGAAATAGTAATTTATTCCTGGCTTATTAGTTTTCCTGTTCTCAATCATATATGCCCCAGCAATAGTAAGTGTTGCCATCACTAGAATTATTAACAGCAAAGATGTGTAAGTACTTGAAACGATTGAAACATCAGATGGGTGCTTGAACTAGATGAATTCAAAATTTATCCAACTCTGAGATTCTGTACATTTATGCAATGGTGCTCTATTTTAGATAATGGAGAGCCTTAAAAACTATGCAGTTAGGGCACAAAACCAAAAGGACAATGTGAGTACGAGGCAGAAACTATATCCTGATTCTCATAGATTAGGCCACATTCATGGTGATCTCTCCAGGAGAGCTTGGAGCTAACTACGAATACAAAACTGATTATATGTCCTTGATGTTCCACATCATAGTAAAATAATCACCTAATAACAAAAACGTAGGAACTGACTAGGAAAGGAACCAACCCCCAACTTTTTAAACAGTCAGCTTAATACTCTCACCTACAGAATGAGCAGAGGTTAGAACATTCTAATTCTATTTTTCTGTAGGACACCAAAAATAGAAGCCGCTTGCATTGAAATAGTACTGTGACTAAGCCTAGCCTCACTGTTGCATGTTTCTAATTGCATGCACTTCAAGGTTTGAGTTTTTTTAGAAAGCTATTAAAAAGTGGGAAAGTAGGCCCTAAAGTATGACTTAGAGTTTACTTTTAAAAACTCAACTACTTAAAATTCACTAGTATTTCAGGCAGTGTTATTTTTCACTTCTTTTTACTTTATTCCTTTTCATTTTTAGAAATAGTCATACAGATAACTTATATGCTCATGTACATGGACTTTAAAAAAATAACAACCTGGAAAATAAAAAAAAAGATGGCCAGTTGAAAAAAAAAAAACATAGAGGAGGGAAGAAAGAATATTTAATAAATTTTGTCTTACTTTAATATTATCTTTTGGCTACTTTACATGGTAATTTGAGTTTGAATGAACTCCCTTGGCAAAGAATTCCTAAGTGTTTGCTCCAGTGAATTAGGAAGAATGCTTGGGTTTCCTGCTTAATCTCTCATATACACTTGCATACTTTCTGTAGTATAATTGCTTTTTTGTGGGGCAAGTAGGTTCTTACAATCAGTCCCTAATTTCTCATTCAAATTAATGTTAATCTTATTTTTTTATTGCGGTAAAATATATATAACATAAAACTTACCATTTTAGCTATTCCTATTGTTGTACAGTCTTCACCATCATCCATCTCTAGAACTTTCTCATCTTTTTTTAAAAATTCTTATTGCTATAGATGTAGAGTTGAGCCCTTGCTGCAGCTTTTGTGACCCCTGCTCTACCTTTTTAGCCTATTTCCACAGGATAAATTTGCCAAAGATGTTCTAATCCAAAAGGCCCCATTTATCTGTATTTGCTATCAACAGATGCTAATAGGATGAGGTAGCTAAGGAAAGTGATAATATTAGAAAGTGGATAAACCAATGCAAGTCATGAAGAGTAATAAGATGTCTGGAAGCTCATAGATATTTTGAACTATCTGTAAAATTATAATCATATATTTGAAATGAAGAATTTAAAAAAAAACTCTAAAGCTAAAGCTTACAGCTGTGAATTCCTGTAGCATAGAATTTTTTCTCCAGAATATGATACATGGCACAATATATGAGTTTATATGATATTAGGGATAAAACTTGTGAAAACATCAATTCTTTGTACATTATTTGTATAGCTGAATATATTACCATAGATATTGAATCTCCAAAACAGCTTCATACGGTTGTTCTCAAAACGTGTGTATGAGTTAAGGCCAAACTCCCTCCTCCAGGAAATCTTTTCGTTCCATAATTTAGTTTTCAATTGAGCCTGAACATATCTCAGGTGAAAATAAGATGATCAGATATGTCAGTATTGATGTACATGTAGGTGGTTCTTTTATTATAATTTGTGAAATGCTTGCAAGCTGTCTGGGTGAGGGACTTCACATGGAGAGAGATAATCAAGGTACAAGATGGCAAAGGTCAGTCAAGTTGTGCAATTTTGTGAAGTGATCAAGTAGAATATATTTTAAACAAGGCAAATTGTTGGCCTATTCAAAGGCGAGGTTCTATAGTATAACATTTTAGTGCAAATTATTTGATATCCTAAAAGCTATTTCTTGTTATTTCTTTCAGTCTAAAGTGACTGACAACACTTCTGAAATCACTTGCTTCCATTTGAGTGGCATTTCATTAAAACTTCCCAAGCTAAGATCCCTCTTTATTCCTTTGTTAAGAACTGCAGCATCAAAACTGTCTACAACCATGAGTTGTTTGTATTTATGTCTTTACATTAACTACTTTTCAACTGTATTGAGAAAATCACTTTTGTTTTTCAATTACTTATTGGATTCTAAAAGAAACAGTTGTCAGAAATAAGTTTACAGTCACGAATGGCTGCTTCAATAGGTGTAAAATCAATTTGTAATTTTTATTTAAGAAAAGGGATCTGCCAAACTACCCACTGTTCCTTTAGTTACTGATTTTTGGTAGCAATGGTATACCTAATTCCAAACGGAAAATTTTGTTCTTTAAAAAACCAGACAATGTATAATACTTTATCACCAAGTCAAGCATATCATGGACTGTGTTGACATTTTTCAGGAAATAAGTTTTTTTCAAACTTCCTTCTTTTTATGTCTTAATTTTCTCCCTAAAATGATAGGGTCATCTCTTCACTCTGTAAGTAAATCTATTTCATAATCAAAGTTCACAGTGGAGGGGCTATTTATCAAACTTATTTAGTGTTACAATGGAGGAAAGACAAAGATTGCAGAGGGAACTAATGGGCCAACTATGCAACTAGATGCTATTCTCACTAACATAAAGCTCATAATGTTAACTTTTTTAACCCTTTACCCTTCACATTTCTCTTGAGGTCAACTTCTGCACTTCAAAATCAACAACTAAAATAGCATAAACAAGAACAGTAGGTAGACATGTTGTCTAATAGGGTTATGTTGGTGCTAATCCTCGCTTGGGGTGAAAGAACCATTGTTAATTTGCAAATATTAAGAAAAAGGCCATATAAGGTGTTTAGGTTCTTGTTTAAAGACATCAAACATTGTAATGAGTTTGCAACATGGAAGGTTTTGATACAAATAATAATTTGAGAAGTATAGTGCTTGCGAATAGTCAGAAAATAATTTAAAACTACCAAAGGCAAAGTATTAACGGCCTGCATTTGAAAACAAAACTGTTGCGTTGAAGTGTAGCCAACTAGGCAAAAACACATGGTTCTGGGGGACCCCGTCAAGTGGATCAGTTATTTTGGGTCTACCTGAGGAGGGACAAAGATGAGAGAAGCCATTTAAGAGCAGTTCTGCTTTCTGCCTCTTTTGTTCTTGCCAGGGTGCCCATTTTTAAAGTATTCAAACAAAGAACCACAAACCGCCAGTCACACCATAATACCAGCTTGTGTTTACATTTTCAGCTCTCCGGATCGTGATCCTATTCAGTGCACACAGAGCGAGTGCTCGTGTACACGCGCCCGTCCGCCATCAGGAGGACTGAAACTGTAAACACAAGCTGGTATTTTGGTGTGATCACGCTAATATGGCGGTTTGTGAGGTCAAGAGGTGGAAGGTGAATTATGGATCCAGAATTTCCTTGCTTTTGTCAGTTTAAGTCAGGCTGCTTACGCAGTAGCTGCTTTTCAAACTTGCATAACTCAGCTATTTTAAAGAAGTGGAGACCTACCTTAAATAATTAAACGGGCTATCCTGGAGAATTGTCTTCCCAGGAAAGTAGTGGAAGCTCCGTTCCTCAAAATCTTTAAAACTAGACCATGAAAGTCACATGACAGCCTAGTTCAGAACATAATCATGAGTTGATCACTGCAAAAAGTGTTGAGTAAATAATCCAACGTGTTTATAGAAGTTCTCATCACGATGGAAGACCATTTAGGTGGCTTATTTTTAAATGTCCATTTAACCAAGAAGATGGCCAAAAAAAAAAAAAAAAAAAATTAATTCCCCTGTGTACCATAAAGAAA
This sequence comes from Indri indri, assembly GCA_004363605.1. Classification (NCBI taxonomy): domain Eukaryota; kingdom Metazoa; phylum Chordata; class Mammalia; order Primates; family Indriidae; genus Indri; species Indri indri. The sequence continues at coordinate 6,395 of RJWJ010033661.1, read as the reverse complement.
AATGGACCAAGTTTCAGATCAAACTCAGAATACTTTTCTCACTTTGCTGTTGGAAAAAAAGTTATCGCCGTTGTTTAATTACAGGTAGAAAATATATCTTTAACCAAAATTGTGCCAAATGGGAACTTCAAGATTATTTGGATTTTGAAGTACTAAAAAAATATCCTCGGTAGAAAAAAATATCAGAAATGGTATTCCAATTCACCCTACCAAGGACAAGAAGCATATCATTGGGAGATTTATTGGAACTCCATTCCTGGAAAAACATAGATAGCTAACAAATATACAAAATTAGGTTATAGTCTCATCTATTCCTTCATACGGACACAAGTAAATATAATCCTTTTATTCTATTAATTTTAAGAAGGTATAACATTACTGAAATCATCAAAGTTAGAAAGATAAATGGAGGTTTCAGTAAATGGGATATGCATGTATCCTGCTCTTGGCTCTTTTGAGTGAAGGTTACATGAGGGCTAGCAATGTTTCCAGTAAAGTCATTTAAAATTCCATTCCTGCTGACGAAATGGACATTTCTTTCAATAGATGCTCTTTATATTTGTGTGAAAAATAGTCCTAAAGTATAAGTCATTTATCAAACTGTATACAGAAATGGAAAATAGAAGGACAATTTTTTTCTTCATATATGAATTTATTTCCAGTTTATCTGAATTCGGTTTGAAACAAAACTCAAAGAAAGTTTTTCATCTTAAGGTGTTTGTGTGTGTGTATATGTTAGATATTATAGACGTGCATTTTTAGTTGTCCCCTGGAGACCAATCGTTTTTGTGACAACACTGCAGTTTCTATTTTATTTATTTATTAATTTTTTTTTTTTTTTTAGAGATGGGGTCTGGCTCAGTCACCCAGGCTGGAGTATAGTGGCATCATCATAGCTCACTGTAGCATCGAACTCCCAGACTCAAACAGTCTTTCCAGTTCAGCCTCCCCAATAACAGGGACTACAGGCATGTACCACTATGCCTGGCTATGTGTGGTGGGAGGTGAGAAAACAATGTATCCTGTTTGGTGGTGCTTTCCTGTAGTCCCAGCTACTTGGGAGGCTGAGGCGGGTGGATCCCTTGAGCCCCAGGAGTTTGAGTCCAGCCTGGGCAACAGAGGGAGACCTCTTCTCTAAAAGAAACAAAAAAGTTTCTTTTAGAGAGGCCAATGTCTTGAAAGACTGCTAAGACTTAAGTAGGATTTTTCACATTTTTACACATCATTAACATATCTCTCATTGCTTGGTCTGCAACAATGTCTCCACTCTCTATTGACTTTAGAAATACAACTCTTATAGAAAAAAAAAAAAAGAAGTAGATTTAAAGAATAAAGAAAATAATATAAATGATTAAAACCAAACAAAAAGAGACACTATTTATTGCTGTATTTTTTTTTTTTTTTTTTTGCTTTAAGGTTTTTTACCTGCCTATTTCTTCCTTAGAATGCATTTATAGAAAAATGTATGAAAGCAGTTTTATTTTCTATTTCTTCAGTTAAAAATTTTTCTTCCTGGAAAAATACGTAGTTATTTCTGAATTGTAATAGTTACAGCAAGTGGGATGGGGGTAACTATCACTAGATTTTGTTCCAACTTATTAGTATAATGCTTTTCATTTAGAAAATAGCAGTAAGTTTCAGGAAATGATTATTATTTGGTTTGTAAGTCTTCTGCTGACCAGATCAGATTCTGCAGAGGCTATGAGACAGGTGATGCCTACATTCTCTTCTTAATAGTCTATATTACAAGTCAGCTTAAAATGGCCTTGAACAAGACAACCTTGGGCCTCAATTATTTAAAAAAAGAAGTTCCTTTTTTTCAAGGAAGAAGAGCTCTGTAAAGGCTAAGTTAGGCTTTAGAGAAAATAATGAAAGACTTAGTTTAGATATTCAGAATTTTAAAAAGCAGAGATCAGAACCTACAGCTGAAATCTGGTGAGAGTTTACATAGAACAAGTAAGTTTAAGCATATGTAACACTTTAAAAATTTACTTTTTTTGGAAGGCAATTTCACATTATGTGTCAGTATATCTCTTCCTTATTCATTATTTAAAATATTTCTCATGATAAAATACAAACAAGAAATGATTTTATAGCTAAGTTTTAGACTGTAAACAAGTATATATAAAGGTAGGGTATAAGAAATAACAAGAGATAAGTAACGTCTTTTGTAGTTCTTGTATTTGAATTACAAAGGCATGGATAAGGCTTAGTCTCAGGGATAAATAATGTCTTCTGTGAGGTAGGCAAATAACAAACAGGAAATCTTATATCAAGACAACATACATTAATAATTATTAATACCTACTAGGATTCAAATAATATAAGATGTACATAAAGAAAAATATTAGCCCAGTCATGTATTATTCAACAGAAGATAATCAGATGAAATGCTAACATGGCCTGTATCTACTCATCCAAAAGCATTTGAGAACTATTCTGTCTTTAACTTTTTGGCAGAAATGGTGAGCTGTATCTACCTCTAAGCTTAGTAAGTGAGACCAACACTCCAGGTTCTCTGGTGGTCTCTTTATAATAGTATCTACTGTGGTAAATAGAAAATTGTTTCATTGATCCTAAACAAAGAGAGGAACATACTCTAAATAAAGCATTTTCTCAGCATATATTTATTTATTTCCCTTTTTTTGATTTTAAGAAATTTTTCTTTGTTTGCCTTTTTTTTTTTTTTTTTTTTTTTTTTTTTTTTTTAATTTTTTTTTTTTTTTTTTTTTTTTTTTTTTTTTTTTTTTGAGACAGAGTCTCACTGTGTTGCTGGGGCTAGAGTGCCGTGGCATCATCCTAGCTCACAGCAACCTCCAACTCCTGGGCTCAAGTGATCCTCCTGCCTCAGCCTCCCGTAGCTGGGACTACAGGCATGTGCCACCATGCCCGGCTAATTTTTTCTATATATTTTTAGTTGTTCGATTAATTTCTTTCTATTTTTAGTAGAGACGGGGTCTCGCTCTTGCTCAGGCTGGTTTGGAACTCCTGAGCTCAAACGATCTGCCTGCCTCAGCCTCCCAGAGTGCTAGGATTATAGGCGTGAGCCACCACGCCTGGCCTTTGTTTGCTTTTTGTAGCTTTGTAATGGTTGAGATGTGTAAAGAGAGGAATGGCAGAGAAGACAGAGGTACGGAGAATAATTATAAATATTTTACATTATACTTTAATGATTATCAGGAAAACATTTCTCTGTGCAAAAAAGTATTATTTTTAAAATTATAGGTTTAATTATTTCATACATAAATGCATGCTTGTTAAAAATTAAAACAATACACTGATACATTAGACTAAAAAGTAGAAGCTCTTCCCCACATCTTAAAACACTTCACTTTATCATCAATATACCTCCTGTATCTCAGAGGTAAGTAAGATGAAAAGTTTGGTGTCCCTGATGATCTGAATATTGGTGTCCCCCGCCTCAACCCCCTACAAAATTTATAGCATTAAGAGGCAGGGTCTTTGGGGAAATGATTAAGTTGGGAGGACCCCACCCTCATGAATGGGATTATTGCCCTTATAAATGAAGGTGAAGAGAGCCCTCTCGCCCCTGTCTGCTATGTGAGGACCCAGCAACAAGGCACTGTCTTTGAAGCAGAGAGTAGTGCTCACCAGACACCAAATCTGCTAGTGCCTTGATCTTGGACTTCCTAGCCTCCAGAACTATTATTAATAGAAATAAATTTTTATTATTTATAAATTACCCAGTCTAAGGTCTTTTGTTATAGCAGCCCAAGCAGACTAAGACAGTGTCTGTTTTTTTCAGAATATATTCTTATGTATTTACATACATTGCTTGGACAGGTTTGTTTGTTTGTTTAAACTCTAAACAACATATCTTAGAGATCTTTCCATGTCTGTATACATAGATCTGCTTCCTTCTTTTAAAATTGCTGCATAGTGTTCCAAAGTAAAGATATACCTCAATTTATTTAACTGTCTGGTGATGAATATTTAGATTCTTTCAAGATTTTCTGTTAAAAATAATGATGCAAAAAGTAACCTTGCACCCACCTTTGTGGATGTTTGAGTACTTTATGGGATAGGTTCAAAGAAATAGAATTACTGGATCCAATGCATGCGTACTAAATTTTGATGAACACTGCTGAATTGCCAACCACAATGAATGAAAATGCCAGCTAAACATTTTTAAGCTGTAGCTTTAAAAACAGCAAAGTTATGTGGAAGTTCAAAGAACCAAAAGAGCAGTTTTGATACCATTATATTACATTATCAGTTTTGCCAACTAACAAATAAGTATTGAGTGCTATCATGCCTCAGTTGCTGTTTAGTGGTGGGACAGTAAGTTACAAGGCAGAATAAACACTATTTTCACAGTTTTAAGGCCATATTAAGTTCTGACAGTGGGTCCTACGATATGATTTTATCTGTTTTAAAAAAACAATGGATGATGAATAAAATACAAAGTAATATAAAAATAAATTGATTTTTGAAGTTGAGGTAGACATCCTACATTATTTACAACTTATGCATATATCTGCATGCATTGGTGATTCTAGAGCCAAGAAAGCAAGGCTGTCACTTTGGGTCACACTCTTCTCTCAATGGGTTGATTTTTCTTACCTCAATGCAAAGAACACTTCAAGGGATAGTCAAGATGAACACAGACATCAACATACTTTGACAGCCTATTAGTCTCACAAATATGAAGTTAGCAACATTTAGGATAACACAATAAGAAATGTGGACTCCATTGGAAGGCTTTCGAGCATCGAAGGCCATTTAATCAGGTAAAGACAAACATAGCAGAGAGAAGTTAGAATGGGCCTTCACTTGGGCCAAAATGAAACCAGAGCCAATAATATCAATGGTTTGGGAAGAATATTTTCAAAAATTTTAACATGATTGACCCATTTATAATCAACTAATGCACTGCTTTCTTATACAAAGTTTTCACTAGTGGGCTGTGAGCTGGGAATAAGCTAATTTTAGTGTGCATTCCCTATGTATACACACATTTCACAGAACCATAGGCAGATATTTAAATAAAAACAAAACCACTTTACTTCATTCTTGCTTTCTACCAAAACACGTTTCTTATGATTGGATCTAAATTAATTGACAGGTTTATGTTATATTTTTGAAAAGTGACATTTATTCTCTGTTAAAAAATTCTCATCTCACACACATACATGCAGTGCCTCATAAGACTGAAAGCAAAGGATGTCACAGCTTCTCCCAATTGCCCTTTTACTGAGAATTTCTTGTTGTTTTTTTCTTTATTACGGACCCCTTTTTAAATGCATTGAAGATGCCCCCTTTCAAAATTCAGTTTTTCAGAACTAACAAATAACATTTAAAAGGGTATATTAGTTTAAAAACTTGGGTCTTTGGAGAATAACTTAAAATACATTGCTCTAAAATTAAGCCTCAAAGTAGCACTTAAAAATACATTAAAACTCCAAATTTCTACATTATGATCAAGAATAAGTGGGTGTAGTTCAAGTAACATTTTATTGGATGCTTTTGAATAATAGCCCCAAATGATCCACGGAACATAACTGACCAAATGCATTCCTAATTTATCTATTGCTGTTTATTAAGAAGAAATAAGAATAAATTAGACAAATATGCTATTTTGTTTCATGTTAAAAAGGTATGTAAATATGTCAGATATATTGCTATGATGAAACTACATAATAAATATTTGAGTTAACTGATTAATGAATACTACAGATCAAAATGTTAGGTAACTTATCTCGAGAGTAATTCATAGGCTCACAGTGTTAGAAGGATTCATCTGTATGTCACTGACCTTCACATGACAATTTTAACCAGACTGATAATTGTCTCTTCTTCTACTTATAAAATAGAATATTTCTCTTTCCAGAAATAGAAATTTTTAAATCTTTCTTGATCCTTATCTCTAGTGTTTCTTTGACTTAACAAACAATGCTTCCTTATAGTTATATAAATTGTTTAAATAAAAATTTTTTATTCTTATTTAGACATATAGAACCACTGTTCAGTATCTTTTCTCTGGAAACAAATCTTACAATTGAAAACAAATCGAGTCACACCTTAGCCTTTTAAGACCGAACAGTGTCTGACACAGTAAAGGTGGCTCACACCTGTAATCCCAGCACTTTGGGAGCCTGAGGCAGGAGGGTTGCTGGAGGCCATTCCAGACCAGCCTATGCAGCATAGCAAAACCCCCTCTTTAAAAAAAAAAAAAAATTAGCTGTGTGTGGTGGCATGTGCCTGTAATCCTAGGTACTTGGGAGGCTGTGACAAGAGAATCGCTTGAACCAAGGAGTTCGAGGAGGTTGCAGTGAGCTACCGTGATGCCAATGCACTCGAAGAACCTGGGCGGAGCAAGACCCTCTGTCTCAAAAAAAAAAAAAAAAAAAAAAAAAAAAAAAAAAAAAAAAAAA
>RJWJ010033660.1:0-17594 GCA_004363605.1 Indri indri | reverse complement strand
AGGCTGTTATGAAAAGTATCAGCTACAGCTGCATAGGACAGGAATGGAAAATACAGTAATAAGATATGCCCCAGTTCCTAAATAAGTTAATAAAAATGCTGCTCAAAGAACAGCTGGCGTTAGCTGGAACTTGGGTGAAGCAAAGAGTAGCTGCCTGGAGTCCACTTAATGAAAAGTATTAGAGCATCAATGAGGTCGAAGAAAATTATGCAGAGTAACTGAAATTCATTTCTTATAAAATGAATTCCATTTAAAGGACTTTAAAATTTATAATTTAGAGTTTACCTAAGACAATTTCAAAATAGCAAACATTGCACTTTTGGAACTGATCCAGATAAAAAAATGTGATACAAGTCTAGGCACTTTAAACATTTCCCAGAATGGCTTCAATATCTTACAGATCTAATAATATTAACTCATAATATTTTTAGTTTTATAGGTTAATCACAGATTTGATAAATTAAGTTTTTCTGAATTTTAAATCCATTTTTGGACAAAAGTATGTATATACTCACATCATAAATATGTCTGTAGATACAAGGAAATTCTTATAATGGAAGTAAATTTCTCCATTCTACAATGACTCTATTTAGACATTGTGAAATAATGGAAGAAAACTATTCTAATTCCCATGAACATATATGATTCGTTAAATTTCTAAGGTAAGGGAAACATCATAATATATTAGAAACTTTGCTAACAACTAGTTGGAGCAAACTGAGTAGACATTAACCTCTGTGTTTCATTTCCCATGTCTGCAAAGTAAAATGACTAAATGAGGTTATCTATGAGATTCAAGGAAGGCCTAAAGTTACATAATTCTATATTTCAAAAACATAAGAAATATATTTGCTTCATCATAGTCATCCCAATAGCCCCTAGCACAGTACTTTATATGTATTAAATAACTTGATCTTGAATAGATGGATAAAAAGAGTATCATGCATGTTATTAAAAATAGACCCATAGATGGACTTGCACTTTAAGGAAGATGGAGTAGATGCAATTTTCCCTATTCCTCTCAGTATGAACAAATAAAAACTATAAACATTAAATATAAAATGAACAAAAGAAGATTCTAAAAGGTGGGATTAAGAAGGCAGACCAGCTAGGGGAGTCAGGACCCAAGTAACAACATGGTGGTGCTGGTGAATTCCTTGAGTTTTCTTTTTGCCTCACATATCCCAGAAGCCAGCCATTTAGAAATGCTAGCCGACTGACCAAAAAAGCCCCAATAAAAATCTGCTCTCTACAACTATTTATGTACCCATAATAATTAAAAATAATTAAAAAAAAATCTGCTCTCTCTAGCCAAAAAAATAAATAAATAAATAAACCCATGAAAAACAGTACAGGCAGGGTGCAGTGGCTCATGCCTTTAATCCTAGCACTCTGGGAGGCTGAGGCAGGAGGGTTGCTTGAGCTCAGGAGTTCGAGACCAGCTGGAGCAAGAGCGAGACCCTGTCTCTACTAAAAATATAAAAATTAGCCAGACATCGTGGTGTGTGCCTGTAGTCCCAGCTACTCAGGGAGCTGAGGCAGGAGGATCGCTTGAGCCCAGGAGTTTGACGTTGCTGTGAGCTAGGCTGATGCCATGGCACTCTACTCAGGGCAATGGAGTGAGACTCTGTTGAAAGAAAGAAAGGAAAGAAAGAAAGAAAAAGAAAGAAAGAAGGAAGGAAGGAAGGAAGGAAGGAAGGAAGGAAGGAAGGAAGGAAGGAAGGAAGGAAGGAAGGAAGGAAGGAAGGAAGAGCAGTCTAGCAAGACAGAAAATTTGTAGGCAATAACTGCTATACTCTACCTAAAAACCACAGAAAAAACTATGATCTCACTCACTCCCATGCTGACAAATCCTGAATGGAGAGTCTATTCTTCCCTAACTAGGCAATAATGGAGCACCCTAACCATACTTGACAGAGTGATATCAGGTAAGGCAAAATAATGAGCCAAGACTTTCACCCTCTCCACAGGTAACAAGACCACTCCACCACATTGGTGGAAAACATGGGGAGCAGTGGTGAGGCACCCCTATGCCTCCCAGCCAGGGTAGTCTCAGAGGAGTCTTGGTGGGCAGCCAGAACTTCCTATCTCACCCATCAGTGATGTGGAACCCTCCCCTTGGCTGTAACAAAGGCCAAGTAGGGAACCTGGAATTCTACCCTCACCTGGCAGAAACACAGAGGTCCTCTCCCTTTCCCCTACCAGAGTTGTATCAAAGGAAACTGCTATGGTCTGAATGTTCATGTCATCCCAAATATCACATGGCGAAACCCAATTACCAATGTGATAATATCAGGAGATGGAGACTTTGTAGGTCTGTGGTCTCCAACCCCCAGGCTGCCAAGCTATTAGGGACTGGGCCGCAGAGCTCTGCTGCACCCCCCCAAGCTCCCCTGTCCTGTGGAAATATTGTCTTCCATGAAACTTAGGAAGTCGGGGGGCGGGGGGGCTGCACAGCAGGAGGTGAGCGGTGGGTGAGCGAAGCTTCGTCTGTATTCACAAGCCACTCCCCATCATTGGCATCACCGCCTGAGCTCGCCCCTCCACGCTCCCGTCTGTGGAAAAATTGTCTTCCTTGAAACTGGTTGCTGGTGTCCAAAAGGTTGGGGACCACTGTTGTAGGTGATTAGATCATGAGAACAGAGCCCTCATAAATGGGATTAGTGACCTTATAAAAGAGACCACCGAGAGATGTCTTTTTCTTTTCACCATGTGAGGACACAATGAAAGGAACCATCTATGAACCAGAAAATTGGCTCTCACCAAACACTGAATTTGCTGCCACCTTGATATTGACTTGCCAGCCTCCAGAAGTGTGAGAAATAAATTTCTATTGTTTATAAGCCATCCAGTTTATGGTATTTGTTACAGCAGCTCAAAGGGATTAAAGCAGAAACCATTATAAATTTAATGTCTTTAATACTTACAGTAAGACAATTATTCAATTATTCAAATTATTCGAATTACCTATTACGTATTAGTGAACTATAGTAGTTATGCTTTTTGAAGAATTAGTACATTTCATCTAAGATATAAAATTTGTGTGTGTAGAGTTGTTTGTAGTATTCCCTTTTTATCTTTTTAATGTCTGCCGTATCTGCACTGGTTTCATTTCTAAATATTGGTAATTTGTGTCTTTTTTCTTTTTTCTTTGCCAGATTGCTAGAGGTTTGTCAATTGTATTCATCTTCTCAAACAACCAGCTCTTTGTTTCATTGACTTTTTCCTACTGTTTTTCTGTTTTCAATTTCATTTATTTCTACCATTAGCATTATTATTCTTTTCCTTCTGCATGGTTTGGGTTATCTTCCTTTCTTTTTCTGGACTTTTGTGGGAGCAGCTTATATTATTGATCTAAAATATTTCCTCTTTTCTAATGTATGTATTTGGTGCTGTAAATTTCTATCTCTTAATGGCTTTGAGTCCCACCAATTTTGGTATGCTGAATATTCATTTCAATTCAATACATTTCAGCACACTCAGTGCTGAATTTTTTTCTCTCTCGTTTTTTAAATTCTCTATGACCCTTTTTGACACAGGGATTATTTAGAAGTGCCAATTTTTGTAACTGGTTTGACATTATATTTCAACTCCAAGTTTACATCCTGAGAGCACATAAACATAATTTTAAAACTCTCTAAAAAGAGATCTCTAGGCTCAAGCAGTTTCACTGGAGAATTCTTCCGAATGTTTAAGGAATAACTAACACCAATTCTATATAATCTATTCTAAAATTAGAAGAGATTCATTTTTATGAAGCTAGTATTACCCTTACACAATAACTAGACAAAAAAGTATACACCATGACGAAGTGGGGTTGATTCTAGGAACCCAAAGCTGGTTCAATACTAGATAATCAATCAATGTAACTTACCATATTAACAAGCTGAAGAAGGAAAATCACATGAATATCATCAATTAATGCAAAAAAGCGTTTGACAAAATTCAACACACACTCATGATTAAAAATTCTCAGAAAAACACAAATAGAGGGGAAGTTTCTCAACTTGATAAAGAGCATCTACAAAAAACCTGCAGTTAACATCATATGCATGCTTAAATTATCGAATGCTTTCCTCTTAAGATCAGGAACAAGACAAGGGGTCCCCTCTCACTGCTATTATTCAACATGGAGCTGAATTTCTAGTCAGTACAGTAAGAAAATAAAAGCAAATAAAAGGCATACAGATCAGAAAAGAAGAATTAAAACTGTCCTTATGTACAAATGACATGATTGTCTATGTAGAGAAACCCAAGGAATCACCAAGAAGTTCTTTAAACTCAATGAACTGTGAGAAAATGGCTTGCAAGGCCTACTGAGAAGCCAGCAGTTGGGCAGCAGTTACCTCAGCACTCTCCTCCCTGGTCTCTGGCCCCTCGGTGGCATGGCATGACCAGTGAGAGACACTGGGGTAAACCTTAGAGATGGAAGTGGTGCTGCTAAGCTGTGCCATCCCAAAGCTGTAGCGCTGTGCCCCCTGCCTGGCCCTACTGTTGGCAACTCCACCACTCCTGCTTCAGACACAAACACTGCCTCCTCTACTGAAGCCCATCCTACCTGGCAGTGAGCTGCACCTTCCAGCCAGAGCAGATTTTTCAGAACGTAAAATAAGAAGATAGTTATTACAGAGGTAGAGACAGTTATAAATTGTTTTTAATCAGAGTGAAGGAAAATCAGCCTCACTCTGCAGCACTCATACCTAGCATTTCAGCTCCAACTTTGCATTGTGAGAATAATTAAGCATGTCTGCAGGTCCATTTTTATACAACTTGAAAGACCTTGAAACTTTTTGGTTGTCACAGCATATTATTTTTTTTTTCTCATCCAATAAATAGCAGTACCCTACAGTGGTGGATTTTCCAAACAAAAATGCCTGGAGCAGCGGTTTAGCAAAATATAACTTCAGTGGCTCTCAACACGAAAAGTTTCACCAAGCATAGTTCTATAGAAGTGTATATATAAGAGTGTAGGTATATGTATGTATGTGTGTCTTAAATTATTTGTATTATGCTAAATTTTTAATTTGGGGGATTCTGGTTGTGAGTTTCTGCACAACGATTACAGTCAAAATGTCTCCTGGTCTACAGAAGATCATTAATATTTTGTGGCCGTGTATGTTACAACAGTAGATTGTTTTATGTACAGGTATTATTGTTAGACACAGGGACCATTTCCAGGCATTGAAAATGAATCATAAGTAGAATGGACAGTAGATGTGATTATGATGACACATTTGCAGTCTCAGGTCTACAAATGATTAATGAGGATTTAAAAAAAACTATGACAGGTCATTTGGTACACGGACTCTGTCTAGCAATGTCAGAAAAATACCTCGATTCCAAGCCTTAAAAACACCCATATGGAATCTTTGCTCATCTCATTCACACAATCAAAGAGCTCCCAGGATACTGAACCTCTAAAGGGGAAAGGTCTCTCCTGGAGCTGGAGCCTTAGGGTTTGCTGGGAAGTATGTACAGGTGAGATCTCAATGGCACTGTTACTTGGAAAGAGCCACTTGACCTTTGTTTCGGTCACTAAAAATCCAGTTTGGTTCACTTGGCCTGGTTTTCTCAAATTCTTTGAAGAGGTGTCTGTGTGTGGTTGCTTGAGCTTTGCTTTGGCAACACCCTGCCCAAAGTTGCTCACTGACTATTCTTCACTTTGTTCCCAAGGTTAAGGAACAGAAAGTAGCCTCGGTTTTGAGGAAGTGGAAGCTGAGTGTACGTTTTTTTTTACACTGTAACTTGTTCAGGACCACATTTTACAAAATGCCAATGGGAAGGGAAGAGGAGAGGAGGGGAGGAGAGGGGAGGGGAGGGAAAAGAGAGGGTAGAAGTTCTATTAAAATTGTTTTGGTTTTAATATAAAATATATTTTAAAAATTAGGGCTTATTCTGAAAAATTCTGAGTTAATCTAAATGTATGTCAATACCATCTAATGAGATAATACTCATAGATAGCTGTTGTCATCAGATGGTTTAGAGATATTTTGGAGTATCTACATCTGAGCAGAGCAAGAAAAGTTATTCAACCCTCCCTCCTACACTCTTTCTAATAAAATACTCTTCACTCTAGTCAGGCTTCTGTCTCAGCCTGATCCCTCATAGTACCTTTCTTTCTCAACTATGTAATTTCTCTTGCTGTGTCTTGAATTTCCTATTGATTCTCCTTTATCTATCCATCTCACTATTTTCATGAATGGTGAGGGTGTCACAGGGCGGCTTACCATGAATGCTTTAGCCCACCCATAATCTTCTCTGATCTGTTTAACCCCATTATCCAAGATATTTCAAATAGAAAGAAGAATGTTCTTTGACATGTACAATTGGCATTTTCCCATACCATACTGAGAAAAAACAAAAAAAGAATATTTATAAATCTTAACTTTTATTACTCTATATCAGACAATCTAAGTAAATATCAGTATACCTGCCTATGAAATTCAAGGTTCAAGACAAATATATACCATCTCATCCTTTTCCATTTAGCTTACTGTTTCTAGACCTCTCATATAAAGCAATTCTGAAGCTACTAATAAGCAACATCCAATTCATATTTCATTTGTTCAATAAAATCTGTTTCTCCTGAATTCCTATTTGATTCAATCTTTAAGCCATAAAATTGACCAACATATTATGTAGGTTTGTATTTAATTGCTTTATATATATTGGATATGTCTTGATGATAATAGTAGAATTATTTGTACGTGGAGGGCAGAGATCCCAATGCCATCTGGTACTGAAATGTGGGTCTTGAACCCCAAACCCAGAGCCTATACATAGCAGGCAGTAAATAGCATATATTGGTCAGCTGTCCACTGTACTACAAGAAGTGTAAAAAGACACTCTTCAGTGGATGTTCACTCTTAAGAAAAGAATGATATCTAATAAGTAAGCCTATTTGAAAGATACTTTGTAAAACACCTGAATTTCTATTAGATTAGCAATACTAATAGTTCTTTCTTTCTGATTTGTGACAGGCAACTATAATGGCTTTTGTGCTTTAAGCAATTGCTCACTGGTAAGTAGAATGTGTTAATTCACTTGCTTAAGAACAAATGGTATCATGCAACTTTCCTGCATCTTTGACTTCTCATCTCAGCTCAGGAGATGGGTGAGGAGAGCAATGTAAGTGGGATACAGACAAAGAAAAGTGAACTTTTGAATTAATTTGCAACTCTGAGAAACACTTTTACCACCCACATTCAATCTACTAAATGGTATAAATTCTTATAAATGATATAAGTATTTTATTTAAAAATTAAACTGGTAAGCAGAGATTAGTTTTAGCCATAACCTTAGTTTGCTGGGTAATATCTGCACTGCTTGGGGAAGTCCACAAAACAGTGTTCCCAATAAAGTGCATGACAAATACATTTCTTAAATAGTTTTTAAGGGAATGATGGTCAAGGCTTTGTAGAAGAGGAGTGAGAGTTTATATACATGCCGTTAAATAGTATAGGGATATTTAAATGAAACAAGAGCAGAAAAAAAAAAAAACAGGCAAATTGAACACATTCCCAGTTAATCATACTGTGCCATTAATATATGTGCAAGCTCAGTGGATTTCCAGTGGGTCCCTGCATATATCTGATACCTCTCATTGGACAAAAAGCTAATAAAGAAATCACTGTTGAAAAGAACACTCCTAAAAACCACAACTGCATATTTTACTTTCCTTCGATTAAGTTTTCAGCATCTGAGGGAGGTAGCTTATTTTTCTCTTTTGATTCTAAATTCTGGAATTTACAAGAGTTTTGAATGAACCCAAACTGCAAAATTATCTTCTACAAAAGAAGATCAAGTTTTTAAAACTAAACAGTAACTCAAGACATTTACTAAGTTTCGATATTAATATAGATAAGTGCATGTATTTTGAGCCAATCAGAGGTTCTAAAAGTTAAGTCTTGCATGCACATGGACTTACTATATTAATTTATTGGTACATTTGATATATTTTGATACAAAATGCTGTTAAAATTACCAAGTTTGAGGGGTTTCATCTATTCTGTCCTATTCCAACTGTTTGACTGGGACAATGGAACCAGCTTAAACACCAAACACTAATCTTCTCGTAAATTCAATCATCATGATACATGTGTAGCTGTGTCCAGATATGACCAGGTTTACACTGAAAAAAATACCCAATAATCCCTGAAAGGAATGTTAAGGTCAGACACCAGGCAGTAAGAGAGTGAGCCAAATTGGATTTCACTTTATGTCAAAAAATAAGAACAGAGTCAGTGACTCAGAGCTGGCTATACACTGTGACTAATCTTAGCCCACCATAAATTCGAAGTTTGCAAACAGCTATAAAACTGTTTCCATTCTGAACAATGAATTCCCAGTTCTTACTAACCTCTCATCAACAAACAGTTCATGTGAACCCAGATAAAATCAAATTAATTACCTAATAAATACCATCATTGTAAATATAATTGCACACTAGACTCAAAATTTAACAATGAAAAAATTATTTAAGTATCTTTGAAGCAGCTATTAATACTAATGTTTTATATGCATGACTCTCCTTAATTGAAAGAATTTTTATATTTGCCTGGGAGAAAATACTTATAATTTTGCCTGACGGAAATGTGAAAATAATATATTGCAATGGAGTAAAAAGCTCTATGAAAAATAATGAATTTTAAAAGAAAACAACACATTTCTTTTTTCTACAAACATTTGAGTGTCTGCAATTCCCAAGGCTTTCTGCTGGGAACTCTGAGTAAAACAAAGACATTGTGCCTGTAGTTCTAATCTAATAATATGCATCTTCCCTTTTTGACTTTTGGTAAGATATTCTGCAAGGCTTGCAATATGCTAAGAACACAATGGAAATAAAGCAATTTCAGTTTATAGACAAAAGAAAAGAAAAGACAAATAAGACATGGTTCCTATAAGCAAATTACAGTAGAACTGAGTGTTTCCCAAATTAAGCACTGTATTACCCACATATCTTGTTTAAATGAAGATCTGAGTCCTACTTCCCAAATTTTGATTCCATAAGTCTGGAGGAGGGCCTCAGGGATGTACGTTCTGATGCAGAGCCAAAAGTCCAAACTTTGAGAAGCAATGGTCTTTAGAAGCAAGGGAGTAGATAGTATAAAATATCTAATAACTACCTTATTCTTTGATTTAGAATCCCTTCAATCTCCATGTATGTAGCCTTTTTAATTGTGAGTTAAGATCTAGTTCAAATTCCCAATTACAAAGATCTGGCCCTTAAATTCAAGTGGCTGTATATCAAGTGCACGTTGTCACTTGATTATGTATCTCGGTTCTACTAACTAAATTCCTGCCTCATTCTTGTGACTAAACCATCACATTGAATACCAGTGTACTCAGTAATAATGAGTCCTCTGCCTTGTTCCTGAAACTCTCTCATTTACTTTAGAATTATCATCCTGCCTTTTACTTGCCAGTTCTCTAAGACTCAGCTCCTGTCCAATAATGAAGACCATTTTACCTGGTGCCAGACCACCCTCATGCAGACCACCTGCCTAGATTTGAACATATTTTCTTCTGACTCCACATAGCAATGATATGCTGCCCACCCACTGAGAAAACACCTGTCACCCCTTGATAGACCTTTCTGACTCTGTTTGCCTGTCCTTAAAAGCTCCTGGGTAATCTATTCCACTACTTCCCAAAACTTACAGAGTATCAGAAGAACCTGGAGAGATGTTTAAATGTGCGGATTATAAGGCTTCACCCCCTGAGGCTATGATTCAGCAAATCTGGAGTGAAGTCTAGGAATCTGTAGTTTTAAAGCTTGACATGTCATTGAGGCTTTAATAAAGAAGACACATTTACGCTGGGCTTTTAGGAATGAATACAATTTTGTATGACATAGAAAGGGAGAAGAAGAATATAGCTAAAAAGAATCAAAGCAAGTTGATGAGGAAGCATTGGGCGAGTTTAAAGAAAAGAATCTGTCAATTATTAGTCCATAGTAGATGCTCAATAAATGTTTTCTGAATTGAATAAATGAAATCTATTATGCTAAATAAGAGAAGTTTGGCTGGAGGCATCACCTATATGAGGAGATGCGATGGAGGGATACAAGAATAAAAAGCTAGAGAGAAAGAAAATTCTAATTATTGATGAAGTCCAGGATATATTTTATAGGTAATAAGAATAAGTAAACATCTGGAGTATTCTGAGCCATCTCCTGCACATTGTTCCTTTCCTTATGACCACTATGCTTCAGATCCCCACATCTACATGTCTAACCTTTACTTTTCAGATAATAAAGTTCAACTTTCAATGCATACATGGACTAAATTCTGTTAGAACCAATTCACTTAAAGTGAGTAGGTGGCAAGATGAGACTTATGGGCAGGCTAAAGTAGTGTTGGTGATAAGGCTAGTTAGGATATTATTGCAAGAAGCAAACATATACAATGATATACAATGGTGGCAGTCAAGTGGGAATTCGAGAAGGGGCAAATTACAGAGCCATGACGGAATTGAATTGATAAGATCTGACTATATGTAGGAGAGATGGAGGAAGGAATTACATAAAACTATGAGGCTTGGGGTCCAATTTATTGTTAAGAACAGGCATAGAAAAGTGAGGAAAAGAAGGAGATTTCATGTAACGTATATTCCATTTTAAATATGTTTGGAATTGATATGCCACCCACGTCCTTGGTCAAAATTTTTCAACAATTTGAATGTGCAAGAGAGACAGAGAGAGAAGATAAAATGCAAGAGAGGGTAGAATAAATTGATGGAGTAATGTTCTAGAGGAGACATGAGATTGAAATAAAAACAAGCAGCTAGATCCCTGAAAAGGAAGGCAAGAACGTCCTGAGAGAGGTTATCTGGAGAGCATAAATAAAGATATGGACAAACTTTGAGGTGAAGGAGGACAAATCAATGTCTTTGATGTTATCAGTAAAATAAATAATAAGATCAAATATGGAGCTCCAATGGGAAAAAATCAAATAATCTGATTAAAAAATGAGCAAAGGATCTGAATAGAGATTTCTCAAAAGAAGCCATACAAATGGCCAACAGGTGTATGAAAAATTCTCAACATCATCAGTCACCAGAGAAATGCAAATCTAAATTCCAATGAGGTATCATCTCACCCCAATTAAAATGGCTGTTATCAAAAGAACAGGCAACAGTGAATGCTGGCAAGGATGTGGAGAAAGGGGAACCCTCGTACACTGTTGGCGGGAATGTAAATTAGTGCAATCACTATGGAAAACAGTATGGAGGTTCCTCAAAAAACTAAAAATAGAACTACCATATTACCCAGCAATCCCACTGTTGGGTATATATCCAAAGATGGGGAATTCTGTATATTGAAAAGACATCTGTACTCCCATGTTTACTGCAGTACTATTTGAAATCAACCTAAGTATCCATCATCAGATGAACAGATAAAGAAATTGTGGTACATATACACAATGGAATATTATATAGCCACAAAAAGAATGAAATCCTGCCATTTGCAACACCATTGATGAAACTAAAGAACATTATGTTAAATGAATAAGCCAAACACAGAAAGATAAATCTCACATGTTCTCACTTATATGTGGGAGCTAAATATTAAAAACAATTGATCTCATGGAGACAGAGAGTAGAATGATGGTTACCAGAGGCTGGAAAGGGTAGTGGGGAAGGGGTGATAAAGTGGAGACGGTTAATGAGTGCAAAAATATAGTTAGATAGGTAGAATAAACAAGATTTGATAACACAACAAAGTGACTATAATCAACAATAAGTTAGGTTATACTGTAAAATAAGCTAAAAGAGTGGACTAGGAATGTTCATAACACAAAGAAATGATAAACGCCTGAGGCAATGGATACCCCAATTACCTTGATTTGATTAATTCACACTGTATGCCTGGAACAAAACATCATATGTACCCTATAAATACATACAACTATTATGTACCCATAATGATAAAAAATTAAAAATAGGTAAATAATAAGATCAAATATATATGATAGAGGGAGTAGACTAGATTCGTGAGAAAGCAAAATTTTCCTATGGTATAGGGAGTATAAATATATTTTCTACATATTGTGAACAAGGAATACATAGAAGATTATAGAGCAGTTAGGACAGTTGTGGAAAACAAATTTATAGCTGAACGAAGTAGAACCATTTCTGGTTTTTCCTAGCAACATTCAGCAGCCAGCATCTTGGAAAAAACAACAATAGGGTCTTCTCAGTGTCAGGAATCTTTCTGGAAAATGAATAACAATGACATGGTATGGAATCTAGGGAGCAAGAGATGGTGGTGTTGAAATGCAACCATTCCAGCCTGGAAAGGGGAAACACTGTAGTCTAAAGGAAGGTTGTCTTGGAAGGATGACATGTAAAGGATGCTAAATTAGATGCTGAAATTAGAGAGAAGGCAGACTTTGTCTTGAAGTTTTGGGTTTACAGCCTCAAGGATAGAAACATGCAGTAAAATTAGGTGATGTGGATTTCAAAAGGGGAGAAGGGTTGAAAGATGATTCCAAGATAAAGGTTCTGGATGTACCAGAGTTTAACAATCATACCAATATCCACAGTCCCCATTAAGGCACACACCCTGGGAAGTCACGTTATCAGGAGAGATTTACATTTTTTTAAATATATATATAAGTGGGTAGAAAAAGGCAGAAAGTAGAAGAATGAAGAATATTATGAGGTAGCATGGAGCACTATTATGAAGAGTAAGAAATTCTTCTTGTTGACTAGAGCTTAATAATCTGGATATTTTTATTGAAATAACATAAAAAATAAAGGCTAGGATACAGTAAAGAAAACAGAAGAAAATGAGTTTGATACCGCAACCATTAGAGTTCAGAAAAGCATCTAGAATTTAATAAAAACAAATAAGAAAAAAATACATACTGAAAAGTTTACACTTTCATTCCTTCTTTTAAATTATGATAAAGGAAAATTCAATAAGTTGGGGCTTATATTTGTAGAAACACAGTAAAGCAGATTTTCCCTCCTTTTTCCCCCTCCCAATACTGTAGAAAAAATTCACAGCTGGTACCAGATAACACAGGAGATTAAAAAAAAGCATGTGTTGTATTTTTTAATGTGTTTTAGATCTTTAGATAAATGTGCTATAAAGATTACTAATTGTTTTGACAAACGTATGACACAATCCACAATTAGTTCAATGTTTCATGGTAGTCACCTGTTTCAGGTTAGTTACCTGTTTCACATTAGTTACCTGTTTCAGGAAGTGTGCTGACATGGCATGTGCTTTCATCACCTTCACCAGCTGAGGTTGAAGCTCTTACTTTAAAGACATATGAGGTACTGGCAAGAAGTTTTGTGAAAGTATACATGTGATCTTGGGGAGAGACTTTTGCAGAATTCCTTTCAACTGTTATCATATAATGTGTAATTATTCCATTTGCCTTTTTGGGTGGATTCCATTTCACTAAAACTGACTGCCAGCTAGTTGCCACACATTGTATATTCTGCACGACATCTGGAACTTAAGAGATAAACATATGCCCAAAGTTAAAATGTATACATATGTAGCAGATAAGTGATTGAATTATATGGTAAATAAAATCATGTTTAAGAGTGGAGACAGAATAAAAATTTAATATATCAACTTTTCAATGTGTGCTTAAAAAGTTCTTAACATACACTGAATCAAATGGCTGTGGGCCCATTTTTTATGCTATCTCATTAATCCTTACAATATTGAACCAGTCACTAAATATTTTCCTAGGTCCAAGCACAAAACTCATCCTCAAAACTCCTTAGAAGCAACTGTGGAACCATTTTATGCAAAACACACATGCAGGTGCCTCCCTAATGTGGTATATCCAGGATCCACAGTACTGAGAAACCCATAACCTATTTAGAACTCCTGCTTTTATACTGGGATGTCTGCTTTGGAAGAATTAGAAGACCTCCTCCTTCAGTAGCTTTTTAGAAATCATTAGAGGAAAGAATCCTACTTTTTTTTTTCTAGAATTTCTCTGAATTTACTTGAAAGTAATAGAATTTTTCAGAGGTCCACTATATCTTATAGACCTGGTTGAAGAGCAATATCCTAGCCCATCGACATGACTGTACATTAGAGGGACTGGTCACTTCCTACAGAAATGTCCAATTATCCAGTGTCCTCTAATGTTAGTATAATAGGATAACTTTTCTTGACCCAGTAAAAAGATAATGGTGGGAAAAAATTGGCATGTAGTCAATTCATGGATTACAAATAATGAACACTGAAAGAAAGCAATTTGCTACCATTACACAAAACATAGTGACTCAAAATATACTCAGGTAATCTCTAACTTGCCTGTAATACTCTCCCTTGGTCTAAACTGATCTCTTGCAAACCTTTCTTCTTCTTAAAATAAAGGCATCGACTAATGAAGAACACTTAAGAAACATGTAAAATTAAAGGAAAAATAATTTATGGGCTGACCAAGGGCTCTGACAATTAAACATCACTATTCACTTCCTTATTTTCAAAAACATACAACAATATTTTCATAAAATATATTAACACAAGGCAGTGGATAATTTGCTTAAGTTTAGTTTATGAACCTGGATTTACGGACATTCATTTCACTAACTCTGTGAACCTCCAAACAAATAATTAATCAGTGATATTATAACACTTAAAGATGAAAATTTTCTTTAAGCAATCAGAACATAAAATTTTATAGTATAACTTTATCTTATTGATAAAAATATATATTGGTTTACAGAGCACTTTTTACAAGATTAGCCTTGATTTTTATTACCTTTATATATAAATATCTTTAAAATGTTTTTTCTTTATAGGTTAAACATTTCTACATACTATCACTCATTTGCAACATGCCTTTTCTACAGCCATGTCCACTCCTCACTAGAAGTCAGAAGGTTGATGTTCTAGTCAAGTTCTTCACTAATTTTCTCAAGGTCCTTTTCATCTAATCTGCCTGAGTCATGGCTTCTTCATCTGTAACATGGGAATGGTGGCAACAGAAATATTTATGGAGCATGTACTGTGTGTACAACACTTTACTAAGTGCTTCACATGGGCCTTTTCAAATATGTTTTACAACAGCCTTATGAGATGGCTGCTGTTGTGTGCTTTTTTTCAGATAAGTATATAGAGGCTTAGAGAAGTCATGGGCCTTTGCCAAGATTATACAACTAGTAATAGTAAGTCAAGGAGCTCAGATTCAACACTAGACACTGACTTCACAATATGCACTTTTATCCATTATAAATTCTATTTATTTAGTCTTTCTTATAGCTACACTATGAAAAAAAAAAGCTACAGATATGCGAAAATGATAATTTAGCAGTGAGCAGTCTCTAATCTCAATTTAGAAATTCACTAAAACAATAGGAAGTGCATCCAGAGGGGCTAAGAAGAAATGACTAGAACAGGATCTCGTGCTCATTCAATAAACATTGACAAAAAGAAAAAATAAATAAGGAAGAAGTGTCTTAAAATGATTGGCCCAGTTAAGAGAAGGAAAAGTACATATCTAAGCCACTATTAGATATATCATAAAAAGAACTATTCGGTGTGCACACAAAGGCAAGGTACGGTATGTGAACGTTGGTGCCGCGGTAGGTAAGCTGCTGGTGAATTAGGTCAATGACGTTTCACGGTGCCCTCCACGTGTTCAACATGGGACTGTGGGCAAGCAGAGGACTTATACAATGACTCGTGATTTTCAAATGTCACAACTCACCTTCCTAAAGAAAATTATAGGTATTGCTTCATATATAAATCAACCAGTTAAAAGTGACAGCTAGTTTATTTCCCATTTTTCCACCAGGTATCTCAAATAGTCCTAAGAATTAAGTAATTTTCACAGATATCTAGAAGGCTAGATGTGTTCTGAAACCAGTCTTCTATTTCAACTTCCTCAGTTCAAAAAGAAAAACCACACGTAAGTATATCTGTAGAAACACACATACAGTATATGATTTCAGACAGGATCCAACCTAACCTTAAAGCACTGAAATGCAACTTTTTTTTTTGAATGGACTTAATAGTCCATTATTTATGATACTTTATCACATAAACCAAGAAAAGGAAGGGAAATGTGTTAAGTATAAGTGAAATATTTTAGACTCAAAAACTGTGTCTAACCTGATTCTTGGGTTGTGAATTTTACTATGTTACTAAATTGATTGCCATTTCCAACTTTGGTAAAGGCAGATACACTGATAGAGTAGGTGCTGACCGGATTCAGTCCAACAAGTTTGGCTTCAGTTTGAAAACCTGAAATATTCTGAAAAGCAGAAAAAAAAATCTTAGTCACAATGCATTACAAATAATTTCTTTGACATTGGAAGAAATATTTTAATACATCCAAGTTATTCCTTCTCTTATTTAACCTATTATTTAGTAAACATGGATAGTTTTAATTAAAATATAAAAAATACTAACATCTGTTTTGTACCAACAGGGTGTGCTCAGCGTATGATACAAGGATGAACAAGGCACTCTCTTTGCCCTGAAGAATGTCATGATTGCCATTTTTTAAAAGTTAGAATATTTTGTTTTCATTTTGTTTCCCTGACTTTTACTTGGAACTAGAACTCATAATTTCCTTTAACTTTGCTAAAATTTAAAATCTCCAAGTTAAATCCAACTTGTGGGTGGTCAGAGATACGTGATTTTTCTTGAATTCATCTAAATTAATTTTTTAAAACCCACCACATTCCTGTGTAAATTAATTTATTCTTTAGCTATTGTGTGTAGGCTCTGGGAATACAGAGTTAATAATAAAAAAAAAAAAAATCTCTGCTTCCATGAAGCTTAAATTGGGAGTTTTCCCAGACAACTCCTAACTTTCTAATTTGATACACTTTTTTAGAAAAATGAGAAAAGGACAAAAGAGTATCACAGTTGCCCAAGGAAGAATACACTTTCTCATTGAAAACTTTACCATTAAGTATAAAATTTTCATTCATATATAATTATCCTAACCAAAAGAGCAGTTAAGATTAGTCAATTATCCTTATGGAAAGAGAGGAATATCTCCTATGTGGTATAAGTTTAAAAATATTATATCTGACAAAATAGAAATCACATTGATTATTTATTAAACATTTCAGTAGCAGAAATTCAGCAAGAATATTAACTCATGGGGTACTTACAATTATAATCCTATTTTTAAATAATCTCTAGGAAGTCACTGACATACTTTAGGGACTTAAAAATCTCCCTATTTTTTTTTTTTCATTCTTTCCTACTTACTATTTATAAGGTTTACTGCTAGATGACCTGGAGATTATAAAGACACATAGACATGGTACCTGCCATCAAGGAATTTTTACATTAACTAGAGGAATCTATAAATAATCACTAAATGAGGAGAAATTAAACACAAAACAAGTAAACTTTGATTTTGGTTAGGAAAGGACAGTCCCCAGGGAAATGGCTGAACCTAAGAGATCCTGATCAGCACAAGAGTAGCTCATTGAACAGATTTGCACCAGATTATGGTGTAAAAGAGGGACATGAGTGATGAATACTTACACACATATTTTTACAGAACTTTGTACTAAATAAATAATTTCTTTCAGCACATCCGAGTTACCTATGGATCTCACTGTCTTGTGGGCCACAGTGGATTGATTGGGAT
>RJWJ010033659.1:0-17754 GCA_004363605.1 Indri indri | reverse complement strand
TGATTCTTCAGTGACATTTCTGGTTCTGCAAGGACTTTCCTACTAACTGTCCGAATTCCATCTAACATTTGTCTCCGCAGCAGATCTTTAGGTCTTTCCCCCCGGGACAATTATAGGGCTCACGCTAACCAAGAAGACTTCATCACATTTGAAAAGAATCATTTATCATAATCTTTTCTCAGCTTCAAGTTGGCACCCTGCTTAGTGCTTTATTTAAACAATGATAACAAGGTCTGAGGACGACGAGGAGTTGGAGAATGGCAATGCCTAGAATATTCTCAAGAAAAGTTGTTTTTCTTTCCTCCCCCTTTAGAAAACGATGTTTCTGCTTGGCACCCGCAACCATAATCCAATCTGTCAGGCAAACATAACTTAAAGGTTTGATATTTTTCTTTTCCTAAGAAAATTCAAACTAAATAAGAATTATTGTAGGGAAAAAAGTGACTAAATCTAAAAAGAAGAACCTCCTGCCCACCCCCCCGAAAAACACTGCATTACTTAAATGTTAATAATTATAACAGATTGTTTAAGTTCCTGTTTCTTGATTCTTATCCTCAAATTGTCTTTTTAAAAATATAGTCAAGTTTATCTCTTTTTTTTCTTGAAATGTTTCTCTATGGAAAGCTGAAAAATATAATAGAAGACCTGGGCATCTGCTTTGTTAGAGTTTGGGTTTGAGGTCACGGCGCGGAGCCTGCTCAGGTGGGAGCCTGAGTGAGAAGAAGGCAGGCGCCCTCTCACTTCCCCCGCCCCCCGCCAAGGGATATAAACTCATCTTATTTCCTGGAGGGGGCAAACCTCCTTCTTTCTACCTGAGGTCTCACCCGAGCAACCCTGCAGTCTCTTCATGTCTTTGGTGCTGCTCACTGCCGTCCCCGACACCAACACCCGGTCCCAGAAGGCAGCTTCCCCTGGCCCCCAGCAGGTGCAGAATCACAGTGGTAGTGTTAGTGTGCCCCTTCCCTGGCGCTCTGCTCAGTACAACACCTCCACGGGCCACCCACGACAGTGCCTGTCACCACCCCGGAGGAAATGGGATAGAACAGACCCTTCCGTTTTGCTGGGTGATTCTTTCAGTTGCTGCAGAATGGCTGTATGTGAGCTTCTGCTGTATCATGAACCACGCCCAGACGTAGTGGTTTAAAGGCATTCAAACCGCGCGACTCTCGTTCATGCACAATAGCACATGGAAACATGGAATCCTGAGTTCACAAATATTTCTTTCTTTTTCTTTTTTCTGTTTCGTTCTCTTTCTTCTCCTGGGATTCCTTTTACGTTGTGTTAGGAATTTTGACTGCAGTTCTTAAAGGGCCAAAGTAGAGACGGGGAGCGGGGAGAAGGCAGGTGAGAGAAGGAAGAACAGCAGGAGGGGAAGAGCCAGGGCGAGTGTCAGCTGGAGCCGCCTTCCTGCAGCGAGCGCATCGTGTCTACAGAGCTTTGTCTGGACCCCAGGCAGGGGCCAGAGAATGAGGTCACCAGCGACCTGAAGCAGTGACCCTTTCTTCTCACCTGAAGCGTTTCGTGGGTGTCTCCCGCAAGAGGAGAAAGTTCGTACTAAGCAGAAAAGTATATTTCCTAGTTTCTGGGTCAAAGTTTGAGACATGAGAAGAGTGATATGTATCCAAAATATAATCGGGAATTATTTTTTTCGTTTTCCCTTCTGATCACTCAGTGCCACCAGGATCATGGGGCCCTTCAAATCACCGCCTCTTACCAGACGCCTCTGGAGACATCCGTGCACAAGTCAAGTGTCGGCAGTTGCCGACGGACTCTGGCCGGTCACTCTCGTTGGCTTCCCTGGGGGAAGAATGTGCCTAGTGAGTGATTTCAGAGTCCTAAGACTCCAACTGCGCCTGTCTAGGGAGGGTACAATCCAAATAACCGGCTCAGTTGTATAGCACACATCCGTTACCGTGAGTCCTGCTGCGTTAGAATTTTGGTTTTATCAATCAGAAGACTTTAGCGTTCGCTTGAATGATGGCATCATCAGGAACAGTCAGCCGTGCTAATTTTTATGAGATATCTACTGGTAGCTAATGCTGGTCTCACCGACAGTTCTTTTTTCTCTGCTACAGGATATGATCGACAAATTGAACGATTTTCTCCTTAACGCAGAGTAATCTATCTCCTCCTGTATGAATTACATTCCATTTTTCTTAGCATAATGGCTTCCTCTTTTGATGAAATGAGCCTTTTGTGTTTATGAAAAATGTGCGTGATGTTGGCCGCTGGCTGAGATAACTTAACAACTTTCCGAGTTCAGATATCGGTAGCGTGCATGTAAAACAGCCACGAGTAATTAATAGGATATTGATTGGTTCAGCCTCATCTAATCACAGACTGTATAATAAATCATAAGGTGTTTTGCAATTAGGAAAATCCATACTAAATAAGAGAGTACTGTTATCTTAGTCATCTTAACAAGTATGGAGGACTGCATTCTAGAATAATCGCTACAATGTGGGTGTACCTGTTTAGAATGTCTCTCCATCCATCACATGCAACAAATTGCTTGTTTTCGTGGAAACTGCTCTACTGGCTAAAGGACACTGGTGAAATACTTAGCTAATATCCCCAAAATGCTTGTTTCTCCTCCAGGAATTTTCCTTACTGTGAAATGCTGGGAGAGCCTCTGCCTCCGTCCCCACTTGGGTCGTGATTAAAGGCCCTGCTATATCAACAGTGCCCACCAGGGCTGCAGCATTCACAGAGCTTTAGCATTTCCACTACAGACCCCTAATCGATGGGCCCTGTACAACAGACTCCAACCAGCTGGGGACACAGTTGGTATGAAGGGATTTCAACCCGGGAGTGGGGATTCTTTTTCATGAAGATTTTCCTATTTATTTTTAAAATACGTAGAATACTTTCATTTACATTTGCCATCAATTTCGCCAACAAAATACAAAACATAATTGTGTTACTTTTTTTTTATTCCAGCTTATATTGCTTCTAAAAATATATAAGCCATTGAAAACAACTTTTATCTCAGATCACTGTTTCGTTAAGTGAGTTTTTTTTTCTTCCATGACGTGCTCCAGTTTACAGCTATGAACAGTTAAAAGGCTATGAACTTAGTTGTTGTCATTATTTGACCGACTAGTGTTTTAGAAACGCTGTGTATCTTAGAGCTGGAAGGGATCTTGCGGTTATTTAATACAATTGTCATTTGTGAGGGGAGGAAACCGAGAACATGAGGACCTTCCCAAGGTCGTCGGTCACCGGAACTCTGGTGTGGAGATCCTACTGCAAGACCCACGAAGGCTAAACCCCCACACCCCGCTCTGCGTCCCAAGGTCAGCTCCCTCCCAACGTAATCCACAGTCCCAGGCGCGGGCACACAGCTAGTCCTCGACCTCCCAACTCTCAGTTCCCGTTACTCCCCAGCTGACCCCCACACTGACCAGTTGTGATGCCACCGAAAGCCAAGCCGGGTCCATGGGACTTCTAAGGAAATGTTGCAGCCCCAAGGCCTGAATCCAGTTGTGACCACCCCACTATTTACTGATGCCACTGGAGTGGTTGCCCCATGCTGACTGCTGCTGCAGACGCACCGTGTGCACCATTCACCCTGGAGCGTCAGGACGAGGTGACCACACAGCGGGGCAGGGGCCCGGTCACCATCCAGGCAGCCATTGGTTAAGCGGCCTCGTCCAGGACCACAGGCCATGGCTCAGGCCCCAGGTGCAAATGCACCACCCAAGATGACAGCATTTTGCTTTGGGAATCATGATTTTCTTAAATAATCACGTTTGTCTTCATTACGTCACGCTGTCCTCTTCATGACCTGTAGGTGTGGCCTCCATTTTCCTGATAATTCTTCCCTTTTGTCATTCTGACTTGTGGTGTAGACACAGCCTCTGCCACAAAGCCACTGTGGGGCAGGAAACACCCAAGTTGCTCATCGATTCAAGACACAAATTTGTAATTTCCAACTGTAGCACACAATATAGCAACTGGTGTAAACCCACCTGTTAACAACTGCTGTGCAACACAGTGATGGTGGTTCATGACGATGGACCGTATACTCGGAAATCAGTAAGCACCTGCCGTGACAGGCACTCTGGGTGGTTGTGATGCCCATTCCTGTTTGAGAACCACGGATCTCAGGAAAAAAGAATCCATTCGAGGGACTTGGGCTATTATTGTTCTCTCTGCTTCCTTCCCACCCTCCCTCCTCCACTATTTGGACGCGCAGAGTAAAGAGGCAGGACAGTGGGAAATTCTTCCTACAGCGGGCGGGTAGGGAGGCTGGCACTTCTGTTTCCTCACATGCGGCGTTCAAACTTGGCGCATCGGAGTCACCTGCAGGGCTCGTCCACCAGCCCTGACTCAGTGGACCTGGGACGGGCTCAGGAGCCGTGTTGCCAGCAAGCTCCCACCTGGCGCTGTCGGAGCTGGCCCAGGAGCCACCTGGTCTTGCAGAACACATTGGTCGGCTCTTTGGTTGGTCCAGTTAATCCCTCTAGGGGAGAAGAATCCCAAATAGCATACCTGGCGGTAGCCCACGTAAGCACAAATGAGGACCCTTGCATGGCCATGCGGGTAATCATTCCGTCGTGTTTATCTCTGTAACGATCAGAAGCTGGAGGACACCACTCGTGAGAGATGCTTTTCCCTTCTGGCAAGCTGACCACACTGCCACCGTCACAACCGCTGCCAGCTTCCCTAGACTTTCCAGATTTCATCAAAGTGTTGCTAAGGACAAAAATTAATTACCTGTGGTCAAATCTACATTTTCCCAGCTGGAGCACTTCTGGAATTTTTCTGGAAGTTGCCTTGCAGTTATGTAGCAAGACGCAGAAATAACCCGATCCCATCAACTGGGAGGGCTGGTTCATCAGGAAGGACCGCAGCCAACACCGTGATTAGATCGTCACCTTTCAATTAATGACAATGTGACAAACCAGTGTAACTCTAAACACCTTGCACGGGTCAATGTTGTTTTCATGACTGAGAGAATATATGCAGAGACATATAGTAATGTGCTATGCACATCTTCATGTATGTTCCAGTAACTCACCCTGTATCTTTTCATGATGGTCTTGTCATCTTTGTGCTAGAGATTGATTCACTTTAGGTTTCCTGCATTCTGTACTGATGCGGCAGTTGTTATTTAGTGCACTAATATTTGCAAAGTTCTGTAGGTTTCTGGAAACAAATCTGGTAAAATTATTTGACTTTCATTGCCATCCTCTGGATAAGTTTATGACAGACACATTTCCTGTAATTCAATCAACAAGAAAATATGTCTTTATAAAAAGAATAACATGTGTGGTCTACATTGAATTTATTAAAAGTTTTACACCTATTATTTCATCTTCAGGATACCCTCTGAGATAAAGATTTTAATCCCAAGTGACTAGTAATAAATCATGATCATGAGAACTTGAGATAACGCAAATATTTGATGCCAGAACTGACACTAAAACCTGCTTTTCTGGTTAACTGACCCTTACTCTTCAGCAGGACGGTCACAGTTTCTGCTTCCTGCTGAGACCAAGGACCCACTCAATGCTTGTGGACAACTTAGGTCTTGTCTGATTAAGAGCTTTAGTGAACTTGGTAGGTCCAAACCTTGAAATAGTTGCATTTGCCACTCAGAAGTAAAATAACAAATCTACTAATGGAATTTAGCAAGAACTGTAATTTTTCCATAGTTCATTTTAGTAAGTGTTTATTGAGAACCTGCTTCCTTCTGTGCCAAACACTGTCAGGGACACAAAAATGACCAAGGTACGGTTTCTAACTGGCGACACCTGCGACCGTGGGTGGACAGAATGGGGAAGAGGGTGCCCGGCTCACTCCAAGTTGTAAATCGATACTCTTATTAATAGAAGCACCTGCAAGTGCATTTTTCACCTAATTGAGTCAGTGCAAGTTTTATTCTTTTCTCGCAGATTAAAAAATTAGAAGTTAAATAATGCTGCTGCCATGATATAGAGATGTGGCATTATTGTTTTATCTTTTTACTCCGGGGCCTGTTACACGTGACCCCATTTAATAGGAATGCAGTTACGCTTGGGTATTGGAAAGAGAATTTTCCCCTCTAGAATTCGCACACGACAATCCCCGGTGGAATAATATTTTTTTACAACCCAGTCATCGCCCTATCTGGACCCAACAAGTTGCTCTGCGCAGTAATTAAGAGAGCACAACAGGCAAATTCAGATTTCAAGAGTCTGGCTTTTATGGTTACAGATGTTCTTCTCAACATAGTCTATTCAGCAGTTCCTTGGGTCATAAATGTTTAATTTTTAATCTATTTTTTATCGGTTTTGTGTAACGCAGGCGGCTAGCATACCAAAAGAATTTTTACCATTGCATTTTATGTGCGGGAAGTTTGCAATAATAACAGCCGTAACAAAATAAAATAAGGTATGTTTCCTTAAGAAAATGAATATCGCCTCAGCTCAGAACACAGGTCAATGTTGTTACAGGACAGGGACTCCATGGGTCTCATTTACAATATTGTTTGTGGGCGGCAGTCTATTTGCAGACTTAATATCACCCCGGGACTCACACGACTTAACCTGCACATGTATTATTGAGAGCACATAGAGTTACATCATCTATTTGCACTGCAAGCGTCGAAATGATTCATGGACTCAAAACAGTAGTCATTTCAGAATATATTTATCTTTTATGACTCAAACTGCTACTCCACTTTTCAGGGGACCTTGCGGTATAGACAATATGTACAGGTGAAAGGTAAATTGTCTTCAAAATACCACAAAAAAAGACTGACGAGATCACCACTGACATCACATATATACATACCTATCTGCAACTATCCATCTGAGTTTCGGTCGCCCTGAACACATAATAATTATTGCAGCATATCGAGGGTGTGAAATTTTGAAATGAAGTCTTCTGATGGGTATTTTTTTTTGACATACAACACAGCACAGGGTCTGACAATTTAAAAATGATTCCTGGATTTGCCATTAACTCAACATGTTCAAAGCCTGTCCCGTCGCTCCTTTTGGTAGGACTGCGCGATACGCCGTGGGCAGGGGCGGTTGGTGAAGCAGAATTGCTGAGAGTGAGAAGGGGCGCAAGCTCTTTGGTCAACGCCATCCTGGAAAGGAGTTGACAAGTCTCCACGGAGACCAGGATGGAAAGCTGAGCTCCCCTCCCCCGCCAGGGGCAGGGACGAGGGACAAGCCGCGGTCCAGCTGTGCCGGTGCTCTGCCTGGCACCTGATACGTCCTTCCAGGTCAGAGCCCCCGGAGCAGCAGACCCGCACCCATCCTGCTCTCCTGTGCTTGGTCTCCCTGTCTGTTCCCGAGTTGACTTTGTTACGATGCACACGATAATCTTGCTTCAAGCCAACGGTATCCCACTTTCCCCGATTCCCCCAACACCAAACTTCCTGCTGTCTGATTCCATGACAAGCTGGATTTCCTACCACACTCTGCTTTCCGCAGCTTCCAGATCACGCCGGGTCTCCCCTACCCGACAGGGTGAATCCAGTGTAGGTGCCGGTTCCCTCTGCTCGGGGGGACTCTCAGAGGCCTGAGCGCTCCAGGACTGGTTGGTTTTGCTGATTTCTGAGTGCCCTGGGTAGTGGGGACTGTCCTGGCTGTCTGGAACCTGGTCCTGGGGTGAGGGGGCAGGTGGACATTTCATGGACCTTGAGAGCTGGACAGGGACGCAGGGGGTGGGGCTGGAAGCAGGCTGGTGGGCCCCCTCCCATGTGGGCGGGTGGCAGCAAGGCCAGGTGACTGGGGCACTCCCCGGGGTCATCCAGAACAAGGCGTGTCCAGCGCAGGCAGATGTGAAAGCACCAAGCTTGCACCGCTGGAAACATGCTTAACTCGATAGCGTTGATAGAGCAACTGCTAGGGACACGGAAGCAGGAAGCAGGAATGACAATCGTACGAACACAGTAACTATTTCACCACGAGGAGGTCTGGGTGCCAGGCCACTGTTGAAAGCTCAGAAAGCCGCTGCTCCTAAAACAGGGAGCGAAGCCTCCCGCCCTCGCCCCGGCCTGCTCCGTAAACAAAGCTTTTCCCTGTAAATGAAGCCAATGCACAAACAAGCTAGAGAGAGCCAACAAGTGACCCAAATAGATTTTGATTGTAAGCGAAATAAACTATAACTACAACATTGAGCCCATAACCTTGGCAGTAAAACAAAATGAAGTGGAGGGCCCCGTGCTGTAATAACAGTTTAATATTCACCAGATTGCGAAGCCAGTCTGGGAGGAACCGCGGCACACGCAGGAGGAGAAGCACCGCCCGATATTCACGGCCACCCGGAGAGCCCCAAAATCTGAACGGTGATTTTCTGTAAAATGATGGCCGGGCGCGGCTGGCGCCTGATTTATTTCTTCACGTCCTCCAGGGCAGGATAAGCCGTACCTGCTGCAGAGGTGCCTCCCCAGGAGGAGCAGGGGCGTGGGCTGCCCGGATCGCGGGAGGAGGCGGGCTGAGGTCGTCAAACAGGAGCGTGGTGGACAGAGCTTGGTCCAAATCTCGGAGGTCCAGGGTCCCCCCAGAGCCCAGTCTCCAGGCAGCTGTTTGATCCTGAGCAATGACTCTCTTTTTATCAGAATAATGGGGTTTTTCCACCTCTCAGAGAGGTGGGTAGAATTAAAGGATTTTTAAACTTTCTTCCAAATGAAACAGCACATCTGCCTGTGGCTGTCACACCTGGGCGTGGGAGTGTGGGAATGTGCCACCATTGCCTACACCGCCCTGTTCTCCTCTGTCCAGCGGCCAGGATGCCCCAGATCACTGCAGTGCACCTTAGAACTTGTTTACAACATCCACGAGCGACTCCTCGGGGCTGCCTTGCCCTCTGCCAAAGTCAGCTGTTACTTTGAAGGGTCTGCTGTCTCGCTCCCAGAGCACCCCCAGGACCCCACTGCCGCAGGCCTGGGCCTCCCCGAGCCACTCCCCACCTCCCCCCCCCCCTTGTGCCCCAGCATTTGCAAACTCATGCATGGGTTTATCTCTCCCACTACAAATATCTGTGCGGTTAGATCCATGTTTAGTTAATATCTATACACTCCAGCACGCCAGGCCCTTGGGTGTCTCCAAACAAGCATTTATTAGATTCATGCAAATTATCTTGAGACTGTAGCAGAGGTCCCAGCCTGCAGAACCTCTGTGCTGGCATCCAGCACCCCATCTCCTCCCCGACTCTACAGCCCACCACTGAGGCAGGCGGTGGAGGCTTGGAAAGAGATCCCTGCAGACCCGAGCTCTGGACCCCTCCGTCACTGAGCAGCCAGTTGCCTGACCTGCAGTTGCGCCCACCTGTGCCACCGGGGTTTCCAGCAGCCTTCTTGGGAGGAGACCTACAGCCCCTAGGGGCACACAGCCAGCAGGCAGGTGTGGCAGCCTCCCCCGCACCCGAGCAGCGCAGCCACCATCACTGCCTTGCCCGCGTGGTCCACGTGTAACCTCACTCAGCAACTGGCTTCTACAGAAACTCAGAAGTTTGAAGATGCTGGTCCAGGTGATCCCAAAATGCCCACCCAGCTCCCTGGCATGAATATTGCAGTCGCTGCAGCGCTTGCTGCTGGCAAGACAGGTCCAAGCAGGAGAGAACACGGAGTTAGCCACCTACGGACAGAGGGAAAGACCCCGACCACACCAGTGGCTATAGAAACACAAGTCAAAACCATTCGGAGATACCATTGCATACCCATGAGGACGGCTGCTACAACAAAGGGCAGAAAATGAAAAGTATTACAAGACATGGAGAAATCAAAGCCCTTGCGCACTGCTGGTGGGAAGTGAAATGGTGCCACCACCGTGGAAAATGGTATGGCAGGTCCTCAAAAAATTAAACCTGGAATTCCCATAAGATCCAGCCATTCCACTTCTGCGTATATACCCCAAACATGGAGAGCAGGAGCTCAGATATGTGCACCTCCGTGCTCATGGCAACGTTCTTCACGGTGGACAAAGAACGGAGACATCCCATGCGTCCATCAACGAATGGATGGATAAGCAAAATAGCATCTATTACATCCTCACAGTGGAATACTATTCAGCCAAGAAAAAGGAAGTTCTGACACCTGCTACAACGTGGATGAACCTTGAGGACATTATGCTAGTCAAATATGCCAGTCACCAAAAGACAAACACTGTCTGGCTCTGCTTCCATGAGGTCTTGAGAGTCGTCGAATTCTCAGAGACAGAAAGTGCAAGGCTGGTTGCCAGGAGCAGGGGTGGGGGATGGGGGATTAGTGTTTAACATGGACAGAATTTCAGTTTGAGAAGATTAAAAAATTCGGGGGGATGGTGGTGACGGCAGCACAATGGTATGTATGCACTAAATGCTCCTGAACTGTGCACTTAAAAACGATTAAAATGGTAAATTTCACGTTACATCTATTTCGCCACAATAAAAAGCCCCAGAATCTGTTTTCTGGGAAGGGCGACCTGGCAGACAGCAGAGAGAATGTTCTCCCTGGAATAACAGCTGGGATCCTCTAGCGGGTGGTATTTATTGACCAGACTTGTGTGTGTCTCCTCTTTTGGCAGCAGAGACCCGCCACCGCGGTGGCCAGGCTGTGGGAATGAAAATAGAACCTCCACTTTTAGCAGCGTTTTTCATAAGTTGGAAGCACTGACACATTTATGCAAAAAGCAACATTTTCTTTCTGTGCTCTCTTAAGAGGAGTCGCTTCACAAAGAATAGCTCCTGATTTTGTATAACCCAGCTGAGGAACACCATAGAAATGGAATATACACTCCCCAGGCAGACTTCCTGGTTTGTACCATTGGGTTCCTACCACTTCTCTGGAGCTTCTGAACTTTTATTTTCCAAAATACACTCGAACCACAAACCTGCCCACTTAGCGTGCTCCGTGGGTTGGGTGGGGTCCCACGCACCCGCCCACCCACACACAGCTTTAGTGGGCTTGCCCACACTGGCAGGAGCGATGCCCACCCGACAGGGCTGAGGGTCAACAGAGCTACCTGGATGCTACTCTATTTTTGCTTTTTAGGAACAAATGACATGTGATTCTTTGACACCTTAAAAGTATACCCTACTCATTACATTGTGCATATAGTCTTGTGTATCTATTCAGTACAACATAGCTTCCTACACTCAAACATTAATATAAGTTCTCTGACAGCAAGCACCTAAACCGTGTTTTTTCAGCTCTGAACCACCCCAGCACTGGGTTTATGAGAGGATCCCAAGAGATCAGGGCAGCATTAGGACTTCCAGGGCCCCAGGCCCTTTTCCTGGGGTATGGGGGCTGCCTCCATGTAAACATTAAAAGGCACATTTTATGACTCGGTTGATGTAATGATGGATATAATCCAAGCTGGAGTTATAGTTACTATGCCCATTTGTTTCTTCTTATTTTAGAAGAAATTCGAGTGAAGATATTTCCATGGGCTTCTAACAGCATCACCTCGCCCAGTGGCGGATGTGTCCTGAGTACTCGCTGGGTGACGGTGACAGCAGAAGAGAGCAGTCGCCCCTCCCCCCATCCTCCTCCTCGGTGGCGCTGAACCTCGAAGGGACAGGAAGCAGCAGACGGTGGCCAGCTGCGACCCCGCAGGGGCACGGTGGCCCCCATCCATCCACCTCTGTGTACTTTCTACAGGTAAGAAACCCAAAGGTCCGAGGGGTCAAAGTTCTCCAAGGTCACCAGACCAGTTAGCAGAACAGGAACTGTAACCCACACACCATCATTTCCCACCCCACACTGCGCCTGTGCCCTGGGTGAGCACCCACTTGTGGAACATTCTCCAAGACTGTCTCTACCTTTTAAATCCTGAATGGTCTTTTTAAAGTGGACTCAGATAGTGTCTTCTCTGTGAAGCCTGTTCTGAAACCATCATAATTAGCCTTTCACTCCGTCAACCCCCAGGTCACTGATGATGGGGGCGGGGCGGCGGGGGGGGGGAGGCGTGCATCCTGTTTGGTATTAGAGAAAATCACAAAGAGTTTATCATCTTCCCTTTCATGTTGCAAATTGCTTGGACAAGGGATGAATTGAATTAATTGATCAGACCACCCAGGCGCAGGCCGTGCATTCATTCATTTAGCCATTCATTCATTTTTTTTCCCTAATGAAATATTTATTAGGGTCCTACAAGATTTCGTGTGCTCAATAAATAGAAAAAAAGGGTAATTAATTTTCCAACTTCCACATCTGACCGTTCGCCCTTCATAGCGTGAGAGCTGGTCTCGTGTTACTTTCTTGGAGTCGTTGGTCCTTCCCAGTTTGGCCACATATGGCGCAAAGCTGTGCGCACAGTAAACACAAACCGTATGAGAGATGAGTGAGAGTGTTTGGGCAGGAGTACTCTCAGAGTTCAGGAAGAAATGATGGTTTTCCTGGGGTGTGGGCTGCGTGGTGAACAGGGTCGGGAAGGCTGTCCCAGGGAGAAGAGCGGATCAAACACACCGGGTGGCCGGGAGGTGCAGCGGAGGGTGAGAGGAAACAGAGACAGGCGGAGGCGCCTGTTGGGCAGCACGGGCAGGACCAGGGCCAGACCCAGGGCTCTGCAACAGAGCCAGACAACTTGCATTTTGACAGGGACAAACCCTAAGCTGAAATATCGAACCTTGAACAGTGGAAACTCAGGTCACGACGTGGGCCGCTCTGTCTGCTGGGAGTGG
This sequence comes from Indri indri, assembly GCA_004363605.1. Classification (NCBI taxonomy): domain Eukaryota; kingdom Metazoa; phylum Chordata; class Mammalia; order Primates; family Indriidae; genus Indri; species Indri indri. The sequence goes on along the minus strand of RJWJ010033659.1, from coordinate 5,148 downwards.
GGACCTGGCTCCAGGAAAACCAGTCGCCCGTCTTGGTTCTTTTCATTCCTAAGCCTCCTTGCAGAGCCCTGCGCCGACTGGGCAGGTGGCACCCGGGGGCTGCCCGAGGAGGGAGCACACCGCATCCCAGGGCAGTCCCGCCGCCCGCCACCCTCCCCACGCTCCTGAACTCCCGCTCGGCTCGGTGTGGGGCTTGGTTTGAAGGAACAGAGAGGTGAGGAGGATGCTTTCAGCTGTTGTGTGGTTTTGCTTCACTCCCGTTTCTGAGCCAACGCAAACCCAAGAAAGAGCTTTCTTAGTTCCACCCCTTCCCCTCCTTAGAGACCTGCACGGCCGCCAGGCAGCACCTTACCCCGTCTGGTCTCACCTGAGTAGTGGGTCATGTTCTGCTCCTTACACAGATAAGGGGCTGGGTGGACGGGTGAACAAGCTCACACGACTAAGCTCCCGGGAGTGAGCAGCACCAGCTCCTTGAAACCCCCTGCCCGGCCCACATCTCTCCTCCGTGTGGCCTCACCAAAGCTCCTCTGGGACACCCTGCAGGTGTCGGGACAGACGCTCTCCAAAGTCCTCTCCGCTGCCGTTCCAAAAACACCAGCTGGGGGAGGGAGGATCAGAGCAAGAATCTGGAACAAAAAAGAGTTATGATCAAGGAAGGTTAGGAGAAAAGAAGATTGTGGCTTTTTCTAAAATCATTTGACACAATGAAAGAATGTAAGAGTCATGGAATTCAAGGGCAATATTTTCTCCATCCCCCCCACCCAAACAATTGACTTGTGATGAAAATTCTGAGATTCAGCCCTAAAGAGAAACGAAGGTACAAGACATAAGGTTTAAAATGCCTGTGCCTCACAGTACAGTGGAGAGATTTTTAAAATAATCATAACATTTTGTTTCTGATTTAAAAATGTTAATTTAATCCAGAATCTTGGTAGGCGGTGATGTGAAATTCTATTATTGTTCAGTTAAGGTACTATGGTTGTTTTCATAATTTAAAAAATTAAATTCCCATGAAACTTGTTCTAAAGAATTTTCATAAAATAACAGTGCGATTCTTTTGCCATATCCATAAAGAACATATTTATATATATTTTCATTTAGATTAGTTTCTGCTCAGGTTTACTGCAACAACTTTCTTCCTTGGCACTATCTGGCAAAGTAATCCTTTCCCACCGCTTAAGAAAAAACTGCTATAAGCAGAGCATAATCGTATTTATTTAGATCCTTTCCCTAAACTCTATTTTAACATTTGTATTACTAAAGCAGAACCTAGTGGCAAAAGGAAAAGAAAAGAAGGGAATACTACATTTATAGAACACATTTTTAATTTAAGAAGCATTTTTCTGCATTGTGAAGTTTTGATGTGGATTCGTTGCAGGTTGTGTTCAACTATTAAGAGTAGATTTCCAATACCTTGTGAAGCCAGGTTCCCACCTTTAAATATCGAGTAATCTCCTTTGGAATAGACATCGGCTGAGAGATTTTAAAATGCGGAGTTGCAGAAAGAAAGCATAACTGACTATAACATATGACAAGGTAAACCCGAATGCATGAGTGAAATGGGGAAACTGAGTTACCAAGGAAGAGGCTGCGGCCGTCTGCTTCCGCTGGTCTTTGTCTCAGCCTCATTTGTCTAGCACCTATTAATTGCAGGGTTCCCACCTAATGAGGCTGTATATCTACAGCAGGCCTCCTTGTCTACATCTCCAGGAACGTGTTGTGTCAAAAAGCAAACACTCAACTATATTAGGACAGACAGTGTATCTCTGTTAATAAGGATTCGTAGGAACAAAAACATCTTCTCCATAAACAAAATGGGAATTTTTTTCCCATTTGCTAGATTCCCACTGGAACCTCCCAATGGAAAGATTTGAAGACAGGTGAACTGGGAAGCCCATAATATTCATGCAATTTTAGGAAGTAGTAAAAGTCAACCCCGTCTAGGTGGAGGAAGGGGTTGTAGACACGTGAGGATAATAAATGCATACTTTGTTGCAGTCTCAGGGAATTCTCAAGATTGATTAGGCTGCTAACGTCAGGTACAAGGTGGGCCCCAGATTTAATGATCTCTGCTTATGTCAAATTTACCAAAATCCATGGGGTTAGCCGAATCTCTGCTAATTTGAAGCACCTGGGCTCTCTCCTCTCCATATGTTTTCATTTAAAGGCCAATTTACTCCAAAGGGCTCCAGCAAAAGTTCTAAAATATATTGCCACAGCATTTATTTTTAACCAATCGGCAGGCACTTAAGCAGTATGTAGACATTTCACCTGATAGGTGTAAATCCTTTATTAACAGTGTCAGCTGTTGACAAATTACGTGCGATTCTGGGCTGGCAGGGAACACAGGCATGTGCCACACCGGCTACATCTACATTAGTGGGGAAGGAAGAAGGCACAGTGTTCGGGGCTCAGATCAGTAAGAGCCGTCTGTACGAAAGGACCTTATTTAAATGATAATGGTGTTATGTGCCCTATGAATATCTATTAGACACTAAAACTGCCCAGATCTGATTCCTCATCTGCAAACAAATCATCGTACTGAATTGAGGGTGGCTCCCAGCAGCTCGTAACTTCGTACTTTTATGTCCATGAGACGTGCACACGAGAGGAGGTGCTTTGCAGTGTTTTTGCTGGCATCCGACCAGCGGTCCCAGGCCCCTTTATTGGTCTGAAGAACTGGCGCGACAATAGCTCCATTGTGGCCGTCATGTGCTCACGGTGCGGGTCGGCCTCACACTTCAAATGCAAGATCAAAATGAGCATAACTAATGGAGCCATCAAAGCAAGCGGTTGAAAGTCCCGATGTGAAAACACCCACACTTTGCACATTCCTCACCAGGGCTTTTCCCAGGGGAAAAGTGGCCCAGAAAGGAGGGTGGGTCGCAGCCAAAGGGCCCCCAGCCTGCTCCGCGCCGGTTGTCCCCTCCGCACTCTCACCTCGCTGCCTTATCCCGCCAGCGTGGGGGGACGGAGGAGGCCGCGGGGTGCCCAGGTTTCTCACACATCCAGGGAGCACCCCGGCATTGTGTCTGACCAGGGCGCGGAGGAGACTCGCGTTGGCGTCCCGGTGGTGCCGGGATGGAGGGCGCTGGGCCACGGGGACCGTACGGTGGGAGAAAGTGTCGGGATGAAAAGGAGCCACATTCAGATGGGGAAACAGTGCCCAGTCTGGGCACAGAAGCCAGTTTCCCACCCTGTGCAAATGCGTAGAATCGGCTGTGGAAGAAAGGAGTGTAACCATGGTTTCGGAAGCCACTGTAAACCGAGTCTGGGAGCAGTCCCTGAAAGCAAGGTGGCACCGTTACCCGGAGCGGTGGGAAGGATCCCGTGGGTCTAAGCAAGGGGCAAGAGTGTTAAAACCCGATTTTAACAAGAACCAACTCCGTCGGAATGGATCAAGCGAGGTCAGTCACTTACAGGCAAATTGAAATTACATTAAAAGACAGGCACAAGGATTTTATGTCAGTGTTGCAACTTCTTAAGGAAGGACCCAAGAGGTTCGGTAACAGATCAAACCGTTACAAAGTGCAGAGTTCCTTAGGGATGCCCTGCTGGGCTGCAAACCTACTCCAGTGAATTCAATTAAGTGAATTAGCTGCGTTGTCTGCGTGAGCTGCGCATCGCAGGTGCCATCCGTTCCACTAGGTGGCACTTCCGGACAATGCCACCCCACTGTGGCGTCTCCCGGGTTGTCTCCCTGCGTAGGCGTGCACACTTTCAACATGCAAAGCCGAAAGAGTTGACTGTGTTCTCCAGTTTTCCTCATTCCACTTTCACTTTCTTTGCCACTTTCCAGGGGGCTGTGGGGTAACGGGGCAGGGGGTGGGTGTTCCCAAAATGCTCTCCCCTCCCTCCTGAGAGAAAAGCAGCCCCAACAGGACCTCGGCTGGACCTTCAGCTGAGCCCGGACACTCACCCCACGGCTACGAACAATTTCACTCGACATCTGAGACAGGATGGATCAAGATAAATCAAGACCTCCACATAACTATGTCTGAACACAGACAAAATATGAACACTGGACAACCCTCGAAAGTGACCCAAAGTCCCATGACCCCGGCTAACAGGTGTGACTGCCACTTCGTTACTATGACATACGATGGCCTGTTGCAGGCTGCCCTACGTGCCGGGAGGATGGATGAGGATGCCCCATCATGGAATCGCCCCTGCTTCCCGACAGCGCTCGGTCCTCCGTGGACCCCATTCCTACAACCGTCCCCCAAACCACCCAACACCAGCCAACCTCCTACGAGTCTTTTCTGGCACCTCTTGCTAAAGCGCTTCACACTTCCCGGGGTGTGTCCTCCCTCCCTGCGGCTTGTTCCACCGCGGGGTGTCCTGGGCGGGGGTCTCTGACTGGAGGAACCGACACCCCCTCCTATAGGCTCCCTGGACCCTGGCCAGGGCTTCAACACTTGTCTCTGATCGACAGCTTGCAAATCTCCATCTCTGGCGCTAACCTCTCATTTGGATGAGACTCAAATCTTCAAATGCCTGCCGACTATTCCCAGATGCGACATTGCTGGAAAGTCAAATTCAATTTGCCCTAAATGAAACTCATCATCTTTTTCCCCGTAAAATCCTGCCTACCTCCCTGCAGGTCACGTGACGGTGCTGATGGATGTTAAGTCTCTCAGGCTCTAGATAGGAACGAGATCTAGAGAAAGTTAAAAGCCGTGAGATAATATATCAGGAACACGTCAACTCTTAACTAGGTGTGAGATTGTACTTGAGTAATGTCTAAGACAAAGCCATTCTGACACCTGTTAAAGACTCGGGTGGGGAAGACCGTTCAGGAAGAGACCTCTGCAGTGGGGCTTTGCGGGAGGGAAAAGAGAGATTGGGACCAACTCCAGATAAAATGAGGACCCATGGGGATTTGCAGCCAAGGACTTGTGAGAGCAGGATCTGTACACAAAAAACACAAAACAGAAAGTTCTTCCAGGTGCTGTTGATGTCCAGCAAGACCCGAGATTAATTATTAAACACAACAACTTACATCCTGGGTCTGGCAATTGGGTCAATACCATACATTCTGCTTTATTATCCTTTAAACTATGAAAATAAAATCTTGCTTTTTGTATAAAAAGTTAAAGACTAAATAGAGGCAAGTATCTAGAGTGTTCTCAGTGTTATGGAGTAAAA